>SCHK01125045.1:0-11323 GCA_004124795.1 Poropuntius huangchuchieni
TGAAAAGAGCTGTTTTTGACTGGGTAAAATGGGTGTTTTTTTACACTACTATTGAAAATTTTTAAACAAACTATATTACAGACTTTTTATTAAGACCCTAAAGAATCATATCAACTTGTGGAAAATGGGCATTATATGACTCCTTTAAAAGTTGTATTTTCTTTTTAGGACTCCATTGACTTTTGTTATATGGACAAAATCAGTCAAAATGATCTTCTTAATGCTCTTGCACATCGCTTTGACTTATATACTCCTAACTGTACTATCCAGTTTGTCCTAGAGTTTTCAGACCTTAACTGTAAGAAAAAAACCTCTCTCCTGTTGAAAAAATTTGTTAAAGTTTCTGTGCGAAGTGCATGAATATTTAATAATGTAAGCACTGATCAGTTTATGACTGGTTGTTTGTTGCTAAACAGTTGACATTACGTTCTAAGGGGTCATCCACACAGAACACGTTTTTGCATTTTAAAACACAAGACGAAGGTCAGTGAAATAAAAAAAAAACACAAGGTCTAGAGACATATTTTTAAGTTATCCTGGCTAAAATCCTGGCTGCCTTTTAAAACTGCCAAAGTGTAAGGCTGCTTTATCAAAGAGTTACTTAACCCAAAAATGAAAATGATGTCATAATTAAATCTTCTTCTTCTTTCCACAGAAGAAATAAAGTCATGCAGTTTTGAAATAACATGAGTGGTGAGTAAATGATGACAGAATTTTCATTTTCTGGTGAGCTATCCTTTTAAAAGCAAGGTTTAAAAAGACGATAACCTGGGTTTGAGTGCAGTGTGAAAAGCCCAAGAGGTATTTGATCTGGAAAGGAGAATTTCTAGGCTGTAACACGGTAAGACACCTTTGCTTTCTTAACTTTGAGTGATGGGTAATTAAAACAGGTCATGTCTACCTCATTAAACGCTCCTCAACCTATGATTCATACTGGGGGTTGTCAGCTGATAAGAACGTAAGTGGCCACAAACCTGCAGTTTTACCTCAACCATCCACTTTCCTAATGGCTATTTAACATTATAACATCAGATGGGACTGTGTACATGAGGGACTTTGGATTTGTTAGATAAATTCATCCATGTGCCATTTAGCCGAGTCTTGTCAGTGTCAGCCCGTCACTCACAGACAGATCTGACTCATCGGTGAGACTGTTGTGACAGCAGCTGTCTTACGTGGTCTTCCATCTCTTTGCCTTCTAAGCCCACATTGGGTCTAAACGTCAAGATTCTGTTAAGGGTGCCTTCATCAGACATCAGAATCATTGGCGCTCTCTCGCTCCCGCTCTCCTTCTAGTTCCCTTTCTCCTCCCCCGCAGACGCACCTCGGGTTGGCGGAAGCCTCCGTCGTTTCCTTTGTAGTGCACATCTGTTCAGCGTTAAGTGACACAGCTGATTAGCCTCACTCAGGTCTTAATAAGACAAGCTCAGCTCCTCGCCAAACCGAAATCGGTGCTCTCGGGCTTGTCCCCAAGCCACATTCTATCACGAAAGTCCTGACTCAGATTAAGGTTCCATATTCTGGAAGTCTCATTACTAGGAATGAATGTTACGTGGCCTTGTCACCTGGGCGCAGAGTGTATTTGTTTTATTGTTGTTATTGTTTGTTTTTTTCTCTGCGTGTCGGCTTCAGCAGTTTTGTAGGTAATGATTATGTGTTTATGACATCTTCCCCTCCAGGTGTGTCAGAGGCGATTCGCCAACTCTTGTTTGCTCTCGACTCGCCGTGTGACTTCTGTACAATCTGATTGAACTGACACAGAGGCTTCACACCAGAAATGGCTCACAGTCTATTTGAAATATATGCCAGGACACCGCAAGCATTTGTTATCCACAGTTCAAATGTGTATATGGGTTGTCTGTTCGAGTACATCATACATTATGAATACAGTCAGACATAAATAGCATGTTTTTGGTCATAGTGTGATTTATATAGAGTGGTACACTGCTGTTTTTTTATTCCCCTCCACCAGAGCTATGGCCACATTTGCCTAATTGCACCAGGTGTTCATGTGTATGTGTGCAGGGAGAACAAAGCCGAACAGGCAGCGCTACGCGTCTGAGTTTCTAAGTTTGACCGTGAATGCTGAAGCGTGTGGGTGTGCGCTCACTCCTGGCTCTCTTTCTCATTGTAGCGGCAAGGGGTCGAACTTCTTTCCACTATCTGCCATTGTCTCCGTTCTGCCCCCCTCCTCGTCGATGCCCCAACTTTGTGATCTGTGTGTCCCAGCCCACCTGTTCAGTGCTCATTACTGTCAGCAGCATGGTTAATAAATATCCAGGTGGAGAGATCTTCCCATCGGCCCTGCTTCATCTCCATAAGTCTCCCTCTACACACACACACACACACACACACACACACATCGTGGACGAGCCTGACAGCGTTCATGATTACACTGTAAGTACGGCCGTTTTTCACCCCATGCCCAAACCCTGACACTGCACTCCATCTTACACACAAACACACACACACAGGAAAGTACTGAAAACAGGACTTTTTTTAACGTGAGTTTGAGTTTGAAAGATAATGTTTGAATAGCTGCTCTTTTTTTTTTGGCTTAATGTTTTATTGTGCTGGTAGGAGGCAAGTTGCATTGAGCGGAGAAACTATTTTCATTGCTTGGTTGAAGAATATTTTCACCAACCCAAGACTGTTTAAAACTTCGTGAACTCCACAGAATGGCTTTTCACTTCAGGACATGTTGTAAATGTTTCCAAATATAACATATTGCTTGCAGAATATGGAGCTTTTACTGAAATGATTGTGGATTAGCAGTGGCCCTCAACTGGTTTGGCGTCAGGATACAGATTTTACAAGCGCCAAAAGTCTATAAAATTGTGCTTAAATTCAACATCAAAATTATGTTTTTATGCTCTATGCAGCCAGTAATTCACTGAACAAAAGACTTTGTGGTCTTCGCAAACTATGTTTATCTATGTTGTAAAATTTAGTGTAGCCCGCCTTATTTTATGGCAAGAATGAGAATGGCAAGAATGAGAACTTTTCATTTGTGTAAATGTACAGTACTCAAAAAAACAAAAAAACAATGGTCTTTGATCTGTGAAGGGGGAATGCCTTTCTGTAGCTCAAACAAAAGAGCATGCCAAGGTCATAGGTTCAGTTCCCAGGGAACGCAAGAACTGATATAACATGTCCCTTAAATGCAAGTTGCCTGCCAAAAATCTATAAATGTAAATGTAAATGAAGGGGTGTTTAATCATGCACATAAGCAAGATGGGGGAGTTAGAGTGGTCAGCTTTCCCTAGTACTCCAAACTCCGATAGGCCATGACTGCTGCCTGTAAAGGCTGCGGAAATGACAGCGAGTACACAGACACTTGATTCTGAAGAAGCAATCAGACTCTAAGGCATTTAATGCACTGCCTTGAGTCTGAGCCACAGCAATTGGGTTTGATAGCCGTGTCATTATGAGAGGAGGGCGTCTGGAGGTCTTCAGGAGTCAGGGATTACAGAGGGGAGCGGGTGCGAGTGTGCGTGTCACTCCAAGCCCTCTCAGCAAAACTCCCACCTTACCACTGATTCCCCCTCCGTCAAGAGCCTTGGCTGGAGAGGAGCACTTGACCAGACGATAGTGTGTCTGCACAGAGAGCGAATACCAAGGACACTCATGCAAAAAGTTAGGATTGGGATTCATTGACATTGAGAAGACGTCATTCAGAGGATAACTATAAAGCATGGTGTCTTGATTAAACGGAAGATGTTTGGTCAAGACCGTGTCCATATTTATGGTGGTGGACCATAACCTATGACTTCCGCAAAGTCCAAGACAACTTTGTAGCGTGAGAGAAGGTGTATATCGGATGCAGTAAATGCAGGGAAATGATGGAAGATGCCCGGGTAAGAGTGTCATCATCAGTGTAGAGATGTGTGGAGAAGAGCCCAGGCCTTTATCTCTCTCTCTTTGATTGGGCAAAGTGTGTGGCACCCGTCGTTTGCCACTACTTCACTTTGATTAGCGGCTCCATGAAAATGTATGCCCCGCTCTCAAAGAAAACCGGGGGAGTCGCTACCTGTCAGGAAATTCACAAACAAGCCTATGTAAAGCTCGGCACGCCGCATACATTAAACTCTAATCCACCCAGCCATTTCATTGTGGGGCTGAGTTGCTAAATCCCCCATGACTCCCCCCTTCCCAATGCTCTTCCCACATCTGACGCACACATCCCAGGACGACGGGAAAGGAGGTGCAGAACCAGCCCCCCAAACCACAATCAGGGGGAGAGAGAGCACTCTGCAAAGCGTACTACAAAGGCATCCCAACAGATGCCGTGAATACCAAAAAAGCCCCTCTCTCTCCTTTGTGAAACGCAAACAGTATATGAATTAATCAGAGTGCAGGTAGATAAATAAATAATGTATATAAGGAGCTAATTAAACGTGTTTATTCCTGTTATCATATGCTGCCCCCATTTCCCCCTTTCTCAAAGCCATGAATCTTTAAGTGCTTGTTAAATTGGTCTCAGGGGCCGGTGTGGTGGCAGAGGGGCGGTCAGCACCTGTCTCCGCTGAAGGCAGGTGCGTGACCAACGGCCCATGATCCTCCGCTGCGCCAGCCTTGGTGAGGAGAGAAGGGAGGAGGCAGGCATCATGCTGGGAGGTTAGCGTCCAGACGAGGAGAGGCTGACAGGGCCGGCCGTCACAGCCCCGGCTCGGCTTTGATTAATGAGGGCATTTGAAAGACAATTAGCGGGAGCAGATTTACCTTCAACTGCCTTATCAATCAGAGCCCTTTAATTCAAAGTAGAGCACCCCCTGTCACAAAACGGGTGTATCAGCACCGAGCCTCCGATTCTCAGACAGCTAAACAGAGCCAGCGGGGGGCGAGGAGAAGGAGGGCGTTGGGAGCTTGATAAACAAAGCCTGAAAGTTTCAGGCCTTACAGTCGAGGAACCCTCGTGTAACTTTTACTGTATAAGTTTTCCAAATGGCTTCCTTGGCTTTTGCTATGAGAGCCCAGAATTTATTGATCATTTCAATGAAAATACTGTCTTATTAAAGCAGACCATATTTCACTGCATGCATAAAGACTGAATTCTGATGTGAATGTGTAAATTGTACCATCTGTGGGTAGATTTAATAAAATACAGCCATGCTGACATTTAACAAGGTTTTAAGCCTCCTAATTATTAAGTAATGATCCCAAATTGCAGACATAAATCAAGTTGGAGGGTGTTACGCCGAAGACTTTGTACAGTGTTCTCACTCACGCATTTGCAGCCCACTGCAGCACAGAAGTCACAGAAGAAAAAATGAACAAAAAACAAAACAGGTTTGTGCAGAATTAATTTGAGAATGCCTTTTAAATTCCAGTTCAGTTCCTGAATTTGAATTTAAGTAGCAACCAGGATGCTAAATGGTATTTAAAGGGATAGTGAACCCTCAAGCCATCCTAGGTGTATATTACTTTCTTCTTTCAGATGAATACATCATATACAAATCAGAGTTATAGTCAAAAATGTCCTGGCTCTCCCATTCTTTATTATGGCAGTGAATGGGGTTTCAAATTTTGAAGTCCAATTAAAATGCATAAATCCATCATAAAAAGTGCTCCACACAACTCCAGGGGTTAATAAAGGCATTCTGAAGCAAATCAATGTCTTTTTTGAAGAAAAATATCCATATTTAAAACTTTATAAACCGTAAACTCTAGCTTCTGCTAACTGTTGTATATATGCATGCACAAAAGTCGCGTTGTATTTTTTAAGCCCTTAATTTGCAAATAGATAGATAGATACTATAGATATTTCCTCTAGTTTTTGACAGCCCTCCACAAATATACTTATCAGGACTTACTCTCTTCAAGAGCTTTGCGCAATTACACACGTCAGTCATTCAAACCCAAATTATTTGAACCACTGGAGGAATGATGAAGGCTCGATTCACCGGAGCGCTTAAGGGGGTTTAAAACAGAAATGTGTTTTTATAAAGCCGGAACAAGTGAGTAAAGAAGCATCTCTATCGATCTGACTCCTTGTAGATAAAGCAAGTGCGAGGGGTGAAAAGAAACAAACACATGAGGTAGACAGTACCTCTGGGAGGAAAATCAATATGGCTGCCCCACTCGGTCTTCTCTGGTCAGACTATTCTCACTGGGCTTCGGAAGCTGCAGGGGGAGTGAGTGGACAACTAGAGCCAGTTTTTTACATTGATGTATTGAAAGATTGAAAGAAAACAAAAATGGTGAGATTATTATTTCGAGCAGAGCTGAACAGATTTGAAACAAATGCAATAATGACAGAGAAGTTCTCATTTGTCCGTACGAGAGCTATTAGAAAAGCACAGCAGACAGGGTAGAAATGAGACCGAATCTTGACGCCACTTGTCTGACCCCGAGAAAGAACTTGAAAATGACTGTAGTTTGCCAGCTGGCATTAACAGTCAGACCTGCCTTCATAGGGACATGACATCATTAGAGAAGAGGTCAGCGAGGGAAGAGAACTGCTCCAACATAGAAAGCGAGGGAATTACTCCCACAAAAGACTTCTCTCGGGAAAATGAAGAGAAACCTGACAATGAGAGGAGAGATCTGTTAGTCATACACCCTCGTTTGTGCTACGACTGACATTAAGCCCACAGGCAAGGCCAGCCCTCTCTGCTTCAGCAGCCCACTAGCTCTCCTTCAGCTGCAGCCCGGTTCGCTGTCAGGAACCTGCTGGCGCCCCTCTATTTTCCATTAGCCGTTTATTTCACGGAGAATTTACTTGCTGCATGCCATAATTGGTATGTAGGGCTTTCCTAACGCAATGGGTGCATTGGACATTTGGAAGGTGATCTTTCACACAGGTGAAGGATGCATAAATTACCCTTTCAGCTAGACATTAATTCTCCATTATTTGCTGAGAATACTGAAACACTTGATTTCACTTTAAGATTTGACTGTTGCAAATAACTAATTATTTGTTCACATTTATGCATTTGGCACACAGTTTTATCCAAAGTGACTTACACTGGGAATATATTTGATCTGTTCATGATTCTCTGGGAATCAAACTCAAGGCCTCAGTATTGCTAGCACCATGCTCAGTGGTGCTTTGTATGTTTATATAATCATTTTAATGTTTATCTTATCAGTTGTTTAATATTTTGGGGAATGTTTGTTTAAATAGCATGTACTGTACTCTCTGTATTTAAGAACATGTGTTATATTTTGGATCTATTTTGGGTCTTTTATGATCACCAAGGCTTCATTTTCTTTTTATCAAAAATACAGTTAAAACAGTAATACTGTGAAACACTATCACAATTTCATTTCATTATTGCATTTCATTATTGAATCACTGAATTCAATAATGAAATGCCTTTTAACTGAAAATTTGAGTGTTTAATCTTGTCATTTTACATTATTGACACACTACTTTACTATTTGATACTGTTCAGTGCTTTGACACAATCTGTATTGTTAAAAGCTATATAAACAAAGGTGACTTGACTTGACTTGACAATTTAAAATAAATGTTTTCTATGTAAATATAATTCCTGTTAATCTGAATTTTCAGCAGCCATTATTCTAGTCTTCAGTGTAACATGATCCTGCAGAAATCATTCTGATATTATGATTTGAAGAAATATTTCTTCTAAATAAATATCTTCAATATCACCTTTCCGTAAAGTATTAATTTCTTTTAATTTCTTCTTCAAAACAAACAAAAAATTTTAATGACCCCACATTTTGAACAACAGTGCATGTTATGTACATTGTACATACTTTGTTGTACAGTATGTCTACTGGAAAATGAGAAATATCCGATTACAGCAAAAAAGTTACAGTACTGGATTCGGTACAGAATTCATGTACCATGGCATTGGAGCTACTCCAAGGCACATAAATAGTTAGTAGCCTGCCATTGTGCACGTCCAAAGAACATGGTAGTACCATGGTACACTTTGTACCTTTTTTGTGCGTGTACAGTGCCAGTGTCAGGCTCTGTCCCGTTCCCATATCCTTACCAGGCAGTTACGGAAAAAGTTCAGTATTAGTTTTATGGTTCAAGTAGTAGCCCTAATTTGCGGTTTGCCCTCACCTCATGACACCGCGCGTTTAATGTATTTACAGGACGAGCGAGAGCGCACACGTGTCATTAACCCACATTTCCCAGTAGTAATAGTCATAGTGTGCGTAGCTTTGAGGTTTCATTAGTGATGTTTTATAAGGAGCCGTTTACGTAGAAACCGTGATTTGTTTTCCAATGTTTGCTGTATCCAGGAGACAGAGCGATGTAAATTTATTTAGTTTCATAATAGATATTTGCTCTCGGAGAGGAATAAAAAAAAAAGAGATAATTTTATTTTTCAATAACGAGGGCACCTTAATTATCTCTCTCATAACTTTCCGGGGCCCAGTTACTGCAAATTAGTCATCCATTGTGTATTTGGAATTCCACATGCATACAGCAAGTATTGAATGACAAATTGCAATAAGTCTTTGTCTCCGGTGGAGACCAAACCAGGGACTGTAATGATATTCATTTTCAAACAGGAGAACATTCTAATGGGCAATTAAGACGATCAAGCCTGCCAAGCTACATGTGAAGAATGGAGACCCGGTGCCAGCCATTACGTGTCCACCCCCTTTCCACTTCTCCCCAGCTGGATCTTTGTCTAACATGTGTGCGCGTACGACGCGAGGAGCGGGAGGGTGCGCGGGGGTGTCAGGGGGGAGCTCCAAAAGCACAATATAATTGAACTTTCCACATTACTTCTCACTAATATGTGCTGCCACTTGGTCTCATTAGTGGAATGATGTGCTCTCCAGTTCAGGAATGAACTCTTTGCCCGAGTAATTAAAGCTCCTAAAGTTTCCAGTCCTTTGTTTAAAGAATTCGTCCTTGTGCTCTCCATGCCCCATCAGCTGCCTAATTAGCAGGGCCTTTGTGTGATTAAAAATTCTCACAGAGATTCCATTGGATATTTTCCTCTGTTAATGAGTGTTTGTGGACAGCTGGGAACAGGCGCCGACTCCCTCCTCGCCGGACCTCCTGTGCACCGGGCCAGACCTCTGTCAGGGCCCAGGAGTGAAAGCTGTCATTTCTGTAATGGGGATGGAAATTGGTCAAAACCAGCGCCGGCCTCCCGTAGGATTGGAAATGCCTTGAAATATAAATGAGGATGAATATTCATATTTCTCCTTCTCTCTTTTTCACCCCCTGATTCAATAAAAGTGCTGAGTATTAATATACATGTCAGTCAGATTAGGAAGCCCCTCGGAACTCGGCGCCAACGTCGGCCCATTAATGCGTCCCTGGCTTCATTTGCTATTATTCTCAGGTTCTTTCTCTCCCCAAAGTTGGGGTCACCTTCTCCGCTGAGAATTGCTCACTGGAAGCTTTCCCTTTTGTAATGTTTCTCCCCACTAAGTGAGAGAGAGAGAGAGCGTGTGTGTGTGGAGAGAGAAGCAGAGAGGCATTTAATGAAGCCCACTCGGAAGTACGGAAAGTAGGGGTCAAACTCAAATGAAAGAGGAAAGAAAAGCAGTGCGTGCACTTGGAAGAACTGGAACCTGAAGCGGGGAAAAACCTGACAAGAGACAGTTGGCTAGTATTACTGGAGTCTTCTAAAAAGCTACTATTGTATACTGCAGTGGTTCTCAACTGATTTTGCTTCAAGACTTGTTTTGATCGCCATCAAGTGGTGACCAAAACAAAATCAAATTTTTTAAATAAAACACTAAAATGTATTTTCTCAGTGACGCTTTCTGCGGGTTACATAATCACAATGAGTCATCGAATCCTTGATTCAATTGAATCTTTCAAAAAAAAATCAGGAACAAGACCAGTGACTGTCCTTATGAGTCACTTAATCTTTCACTTAACCAATTTGTTCAAAAATCAGAAACTAAATAACTACTTTATGACTGAGTCACTGAATCATTTACTTGAATGATTCCTTTAACGACACTGGTTCATTCAGTAATAAAACACTACTGTGTGTTGCTTAGAGACGTTACGCAATACTAATTTCTTGTTTACTGAACCGCTGTATAAAAGCAAACTCACTTATTTACATCTTGTTAAAATAGTAAAATAGCACAGATTGATACAATAAACAATAGCATTACAATAATTTACATTTTAGTTTATCACCGTGTGCACGTGTAATATTCTACATTTTCTGAATCCTACATTAAAGATTTAATGACTTATTGCGAAATGCAGAATAGGCTTCAGGATATGTGAGCTCACTGCTCACGAGGCTTGAGGCAGCACAAGACAAATCAATGATGTGATAAGTACTTGACATGGGTTTGGAGAAACTGTTGAAGCAGGCAATTCTGTGAAAGTTTAATTACAGTTCAGGAGCAATAGATAGATTTCTGGAAACATCATTATAAACAGAGAGCTTGTGCATCAGGCCGCCCGTCTCATTATCCTTCTATTTAAAGTGTCACATTTCCAGAGAGCAGAAGATCTGATGACAGAACATCTCACTGAACAATCTACACCTGAAAGGACATGTTTTGCTTTGAAATGTAATTGAACAAAGTGACAGGAAATGATTCCTTGCCTTGGCTAAATATGATTTTCAAAAGAAGTATGATGTGTCTAGTGATAAAGGCCCTGTAGTGAAGGTTAAAGTGATTAGACTTGATTATCAAATAATGAATGAGACACTGATATAGTCTTAATTGCGTGCTCCGATGACTGTGTTGTTTGACATACATCATGTGTTCGCTTTGTAAATATAATCCAGCTCTTTATTCTTCAGCCTTTGGTCTCTACTCTCTCTGGTTCTACACTGCTCTGCTTGAAGTTGCTGTCTTAAAGTCAGCATGAAAGAAAGATTCACCCTATCTGTTTTCTAAATGCACATTTTGTATCAAATTTTGAACTAGTCATACGTGTATATGTTTCATAAAAATTATGAATTTTTAATCAAAATGTTCAAATGTAAGCTCGCATTCAGATCTGCCTCCATCAGCAATGGAAGGATAGAAGTTTCTGCCCTTCATCTTTTCTTTCTTGATGATCTGTTTCACTTGGATGTACTGTATTTCACAATATGGAAGATACATTGCATATTTAAAGGGTACAACACAGAATTTAGTTAAATTAGCCGAGTAAAATCACATTTGATCTTAGCTAAATCGGCCAATTAGGTCTCATTAGAAGTTGCATTCATATTAAACATCATGAGTTTAGCTGTACAAAAATGTATTATTTACATTTAACATAAGGTTTGTAATTGTACAAAAATAAAACACTTTTGTAGTCTTTCTTCCCAGTCAAAGTTGTACAATATCATAGGATTTAGCCTTTTACCTTGATTTGCCTTGATTTTACAATCATAGGGCCCTATCATGCACTCGG
>SCHK01125077.1:9717-30558 GCA_004124795.1 Poropuntius huangchuchieni
AAAAATAAGTTAGGCAATTTCAACTATTTTTTATAAGTTATAGTAATTCAGCACTAGGCAAGATTTAAAATCGTGAGTTGATATGACTTGTGCTTTTAAGTTGATATTACTTAAAATTTTAAGGCAGCCACAAAACTTTTTTTTTTTTTTTTACAGTGTACTAATACTAATATACTAAATATACTATACCTATGGATTAGTCCATATCAGTGTTAACAAATACACTTGAAATATACTTAATATATTTGAAATATACTTAATTCCAACTTCATCATGACATACACGATTTAACAGAAATGACATTAAAGTATATTTTCGTTTTCACAAAAGCTTGTAATGCATTAGCAGAACATATAGACAATAAAGATGGACTTGTTTCCTAAATGGGTCAAAAAAACACTGCAAAGTTCAGCTGATTACTGTTAATACAGTATAAAGTTAAACTATAATGCATAAACATGTAATTACTGTGAGTGTCCAAAAACATTACGACCCGTTTTCACAAATGGGGCTTAGCTTAAGCCAGGACAAGGCCTTAGTTAAATTAAGATATTTAAGCAACTTAGAAGGGTGCCTTAGGAGGAAATGTTACAGGTGTGCATCTTGACACAGAACAATGAAAATGACATATTTTAAGATACATCAGTTTAAAACTCTCCATTTAAAAATAAACATCTATATAAATTCCATTCGAATTGCATTTTCATGTTTTGGAGACGTAAAATTGATGTGTTCTATACACACATTTACTACATAATTTAAGTTATTCATACCAATTTATTGTTGTCTACATTTAGTAAAATAGTCTTATTGAATCAAGAATGTAGATATGACTTTTTGTCTCCTGTCTCACAGGTCTTGCCTTTCAATGAGCCTAACAATGGATGTAGAGTTCACTGTAATGATAATGATATGACTATTGCATCACGTCATTGTGCAACATGCATAAACTAATAGGGCAATTTTACACACACCTAAATAATTAAAGACAATGAGGAACACCGAGAACCTAGGTTTGGCTTGCTCAAAGCTACTACACACAACCACACACAAAATGGATAGAGGGTGGAGATGAGAGGTAACAACATTTGGAATGAAATAATAATTTACTGTGCTGTATACACTGTAAAATGCCTGCTATTAAAAATGAACATCAAACAAATGACAAAATATCAAATCCTAATTCAGTCTGGTGACACTAGTGTTGCAGAAATTATTTTAAAAGTGGTTTAAAATGTATAAACTGCTCTGCATTAGCAGAATTCAGGTTTTCATTCAGGTTCATTCAGGTATAAATCAACCGCCTCGTCATATTGCAAACTAAACACCCAGACTACGTAGAACAAAAAGGTAGTGTGGAGCCATGGCTGTCTGTCAGACTATTAAATAACAAGGATGGAGCTTTGAGAGCGTCTCCTCCCTTCTCTCAGCCCAGGCCCGAGGCTCTCTCTCTCTCTCTCTCTCTATCTCTCTCTCTCTCAGCCTGTTTTTTACCAGACAGCCTGGCACACATATAATTACAGAGCAGAGCACGTTTAAACGCGGAGACGAGCTCAGCAATCATAGGGCAGGACCCAGCAAGACGCCCTTCTACACACACAGCTCAAAGAAACCACCTACACAAGGAACAAGCTGAAAGAAAACAAGTCATTAAGCATATATGTGTTTAAAACACAGTAGGGGAGATTGGGGTAAACTGTGCACTGTAAATAAAAAAAATAATAATAAAAAAAAAAATAGATATATATATATATATATATAATATATATATTTATATATTTATTTATTTAATACTCATCTTATATGTCTATCTGTGACTGACACTGAAAATGTTAAAAGTTTTGTTTTTATTCTAATAATAATAATAATAATAATTAACATTTATAATTAACATTAATAAAATAATTAACATTTCCTGTCAAACTAAATTTTCTATAGGGAAATTTAATTTTATGTCAAAGTAAGTTTATTTATTCTTTGGCTGCTTCCCACAAAGGCCACCTCTCTCCATCTTTTTCCTTTTTAGAAGTTCTACGCCATGTTTTTTTTTTTTTTTTTTTTTTTACATGTATTTACAAAGTAAAAAGGGTTAAAATAAAGAAAATTTTTTTTTAAAATTTTTTCGCCATTTTTTTTTTTTTTTTTTTTTTACATGTATTTACAAAGTAAAAAGGTATAAAATCAAGAAAATCTTTGCTTAAAATTTACGGTCACACTTTATATTAGTTGGCCTTAACTACTATGTACTTACATCAAACAAATAAGTGTAATGTACTTATTGTGGTCATATTGTATTGCAAAACAATTTTTCTGCTATTGAGGTGGGATGTGGGTAAGGTTAGGGAAAGGTTTGGTGGTATGGGTAGGTTTAAGGGTGGTTTAAGGTGTAAGGGAATGGGTCAACAGTGTAATTATAAATATAATTACTGAAATTAATTACAGATTATAGGTATTTTAAAAAATATAAGTACAATGTAAAATATGTATGTACACAATAGGTGCATTGTATCAAATGATTAATTTAAATGTAAGTACATAGTAGTTAAGGCCACCTAATATGAAGAGGGACTAAATTTACAATTACAATTCACATTAAGTGTCTTTAACTACTATTACTTACATTTAAATCAATCATTTGATACAATGGACTTATTGTATACATACATATTATTTCATCATACTTATATTCAAAAAGGCTTCCTGTAATTATATTAATTATTAATGTAGTTACATCTATAATTACACTTGCAATTTAACCATAGATACACTGTACCTAACATTTATTCATTTTTTGTTCATTCATGTATGTATTTATTTAGATGTAAATTCTAATATTGTAACAATTACTTCCTTGCCTTTTTATGAAAATGTGATTAAAGCGCAGTATAATATATTTGAAAATAATTTGTTTTGGTTTTTCAAAATTTACATTTTTATTTTAAGAAATCTTATTTCTATGCCATATGTTACAGATGCTGGTTTACAAAAAACAGCAAACATTCTGCAATTTAATTAGGTGTATTATTCTGTTTATTATCTTTTACTTTTATCCTTGCCTAAATAAAAAGTGGTGCAGCTTACCCCATGTATTTCATCAATCACTGTAGGTTGCATACTGTAGGTGTGTGTATGTGTGTGTGTGTGTGTGTGTGTGTGTGTATATATATAAAATGATTCTCTACACAAGTATTGGCGATGCTTCTGTACAATGTTGCAAAACAAGAAAAAAATCCCAGTGCACAGGGGTTACGTAAGGTTAAAGGTAAGCTAAAGCAGGTAGCTGTCACTCTGTTATGCTGAAAATGTGTGTATGGCTCCATCTAAACAGCTTCTGACAATAGACTGTCAGACTCTGTAAGATGAATGGAGCCACAAAGGATTTAAACACACATTTTCAGAAACATTGTTTTTAACTATCAGTTTCAGTGAAACCAGAATCCACATTTAAACTGGTCAATCATCCTGTCTCACTTGGGTTCTGCTTCATATTTTACAAAAAAAAAATCCCTCCATATTTACAATCTTATTTAAAGGTGAAGTATGTATGTTATGTATGTATGTTATGTTAATCAAAACATCAAAACATTGCTGTATCCTGAATGGTCTGACACAGTGACACTGGCTTACCCAGAGGAGTGTGTTTGGGGTGGGAATACATTAGCAATAGTAGTAGTAGTAGTAAACCGACAGAGGATGCTGGAATGTTCCTAACAGGAAACTCTGTTTGAAAACAACTGTTATATTTATATTTTTGTCAATTTTCAAAAATATACTGTATATGGAGTGAAATATATAAATTGTATTACATGTAAGCTTGCTCATTTTGTTCTAAAAAGTTATCTCCACATGTTATACTAACAAGAAACTATGCTTCTAAATGCAAGTTGATAGCTGTAATTCCAACCAGACAACTTTGCCTAAACCTAAACACTAAACTCTTACTCTATGGTGAAAAACTGTTGAAGATCTAACGGGACATTTTCATGCAGTTTTACAGTTTAACACACTGCTATAATGTTCCAATCATGCAACCTTCATCAGACATTGTTCTGTTGAATTTAGGCATTTTTGCCGTAACTCTTACAAAACCCATTCAAAAAAAAAAAAAAAAAATGGCTGTCTAAATACAGCACTCAGCAGAGAGTCTGTTTCCCCTCGTTCTTTCTCTAGCACAGGCACAGATGCAGCACTGTAATCTTGGCTGGCCTGTGGAGATGACTTCAAACCCTACAATCTTCCGGCCCCATAATTAGAAGCACCGGGTGCTGGCTTGACTTAGCTTTACTAGAGAAAGAGAGCGAGAGACAGAGGGTAGGAGAGAGAATGCTCAGCACATTGTGGTGGCTTCAAAGCTACTGTAATGCAATGCAGCAGAGGGTAGGGACCAGTCAGGATGTATTTCAAAACCAAACGTACATTTTATTTCACCAATTTTGCCACGTCATCCCATTATCCCTGTCCAGATCATTTTGATTTGTGCTCAAGTCTTTGAGGAACACACACACACTCATAAATCTAGAGCAAAACCTGCCTTAGTTTCAAACTCATCAGGGTCCTGATTCAATATCTTCCAGCTTCTCAAGTACAATGTCATGAAGTCTAGCCACCATCTTTGACTCTGTGACTACATCAGAGAACTCAGCTGAGCTGGTCTCCATCATTATTACTAAATGTGTCCAATGCTATTAGTGTATCGCCATATAGCACTCATCTTCACTGTGCTCCAAAACTTAATCATGCTGAATACTGTCCACTTCTTCAACTGAGGGAAGACTGCAAATTCTGTTCTGACCCCCTTCTGAACAAATGATACCCCAAACAAATATAGTAACAAGAAATATTTATAATTACACATTTGTAATGATTAGGTTGCAACTGAGTAGGCTACATATCAAATATTACAATACAGTCAAAATTATAATTGTGTACTGTACATGTGATTATTAAAACATAATGATTTAATATGTACCTGGCAATGTACTTGACTGTGTAATCTGTGTTATCATGGTGCACACTGAGGGCCTGCTGATGTATTGTGGTATGGCAGACATCTGTTTGGGGTTGGTCACTGGTAGCCTTTAGACTGCCATAAGGCAAAGTGACATCCTACATACAGGAACAAACATCCTGGCCTGTTATTAAGTCCTCAGCCACTGGAATTCCCTCCATCTCATGTGACTAGGAACTTAAGTTTAACGTCAAAGATATGTGTGGAAATGTGTGTTTATCTTCTCAGCGTGTACCTTAGAGAGAGACATGATAACGTGGAGACTAAGGGCTTGGCTCAGAAGTAGACAGCTTTGTGTAATTACTAGCATGACAGGACATGATAGGGGAAGATCTGGTGTCGGCTTCAGTAAGCCTCTGTGGAGCAGCGTGTTCCCTTGATCACCTACTATCACTCTATACTACACCTCCCAGAGGTCAACATAACAGTTATTGACAGGCAGTCCCTCAAAATACAACAAAACATTACATTTAGACAAAAAAACAACAAAAAAAAAATTGCTGACTACTACAGATACAGTGCATCCTGTCAGGTATTATTTTCAGCTCATCAAAAGATGACAGAGATTTATAATAATTTTAAACAATACATCAAATAGACTTCCCCATCTGTCATAACAAATCTTCCATCTAAAAGAAGTTCCTGGCTCTTGTGGATAGGTATAAATCTAAATATAAATGCTGCATAATAAATGCTGCATAAATTAGGTCAACCAGAACTGGGAACACTTCCCATAGCATTCATACTTGTAACATCATAAGTGGAGTGGCATCTACGCTAATATTGTCTGTCTGTCCTCAGTGTCAGCGGAGACCATGACAACTAGATGAGCCATAGCGATAGATCCCCAGCACAGATCACAAGGAGTACAAAAGTTGTCTGACAGACCCTATGGCCAACTTCAAGTACCCCCATCTCAGGGAGAATGGCAAAGGGAGAATATATGTGCCACTACTGCATAATAAATCCTCCTGCCCTCAGCACAAACCAACTATAGACAGTACTTAACAAGGCCACAAGAAAATAGTACCGAGGAAGTACAGTGCTGTGGGGGTGCACGGGCGGTACTATTTTACAGACAAATATAAGGCTTGTTCAAATACTTGCTCAAATATATGGCCTCTCTGAAAAAGCCAACATAGAGTCAATTTCGGTCTCCCCTCGCTGTCGGTTCAAGACTGCCTTTGTGAATATTGTTTTCAGTAGTTAGCATGAGGCTTTGATAAACAAGAACATAGTGTTTTCTGTGGGGCTGCGTGGTGAGGCTTTGTAAGATCTTTCATTTCCAAACTTCCAAACTTTAATCATGATTCTGAAAATTACAGTTGTGAAAATGACTCCCTCACTTAAACAGGGGGAAGAAAATAAGTAGTCTGAATAAATGTTTGGTTTTTCAACGTGGCTTCAATGTCTCTGGTTGTTTATTAGCTAAACATAATAGAAAAACAGACACTACTGTATCTTATTTATTTCATGTTGCAATCATATAAGATATGACAACAATTTATTTAATGTTAGAAGTCTGACATTTTAGTGAGTGTTGCTGTTTCAAGAATGATGAACATTTGTAGAGCATTATGTGAGTGCAAAGTTCATAGCCTTAGAGCGAGTTTGATTCGATATCAGTGGGTTTACAGATAATCTAACACAAAATGATTTATGGTTAATATCCGGCTATATTTATGGCTGTATGTGTCACTGTTATAGGAATGTTATATTTAGTTCCTTGCCAATATTCAGGAAATGATTCAACCGATTATAGCTCCAAAGTTGATCTTAGAACATATTGTTTTGAGAATGGACATTGGGCCAAAAGTTATTTATGATTCCCAGTCCACCTATATCTGTTTTTATTACTTTTCACTACTTGGCTACTTCAAACCTATAAAGCTGCCATTTCTCAAATGTGTAGAAAAATCACATACAAATCTTTAATCTCATTTAAGCTCCATATTCACTGTTTTCTGATAACTCACTCATCTCCTTTTCTGTCTTTGAATCCTGTTTTCCCCGATTTAGTTACAAAAGGAATGTTCAAATCCAAACTCCACACCCCTCTTAAACAACAGGGCCCAGATCCAGGGAGTGCTGGTTGTGCTACACCCCCTAAATTTGATGTTTTTAATCATAATTTATGTGGTGTTTGCAGATTGTTGTTCTTCAATCCCTGCTTTGTCATCATAATTCTTATCTTTCTAAAAGAATATCATATCCCCCTTCAAAACAATTAAAAAGCAATGAATATGCTCCAGTTTGACTCATATTTATAATAAAAATTGCTTGTTTCCTTCAGATCACTTACATTTTTATGCTTGAATCACCCAAATAAATGTTAGCAGCTAGCCTGTTAAAGTTGAAATATTACAGTGCTAACAAACTTTAAACGAGTTTCCCCTCTGCTTGGTGATGTAATATTTGTTGAATGTCCTTTGAGTTGAGGATCAAAAGAGCCTGAACTTAAAACAATATTTTTCCTTTTACTTCCCGACTACTACAAGTCAAAAAATCAAAAGGTGAACATAAAAAAGTAACAAGTGTGAGACCTCTAAGGTATAGAATATCTGCACCTTCTGAGGTAAACAGCAAGTGACTACGTACTTCCTGTCTGTTAGCAGAGTTGGAGTGAGTGAAGATTGAAGAAAAAGGAGGTCACCAAACATACTGCACATTTAGAAGCTTGTCCAGCTCTTTATGAACTACCTGGCAAAGGTTTTGCTCTGGCTAAGCTTCTCTTCTAGCTTTTTCATAAATGCCTTTTTACAGTTAAACATTTTGAAATGACCGTTTTTCTGCAGTCTGTCATTAAAGATCAAAGCTCTGTCAAATCTTTGGCTCTGTTCTTAAACCTAGCAAACTGTCTACAAAGGAAGCTACCTTTCAATAAAGCATTCAAACTGAAATGGAACTGCATAAGTGACTAATTTGGAATGCTTTACATGCCAAGAACTTGTTTAACAATCATTTGTGAGCTTCACAAGAACCGCAAGAAAGACTTATAGTTGATTCCAGTACTTTGCCAAACAGAAGATGTTGCTAAACTAACAACACAATGCGCTATTAAACACAAAATAATGCATATCGCACTCAGATATTCAAATAATGAATATCACACTCAAACTCCTTCTCACTTTCTCAGTATACAAGTTAAAGGTGATTCAAAAGCTAAATTAGATTTACTGTTTTTTGCCAAATACACAAATTCAGAATTCCTAAGAAGTTCTCAGAATTAAATCTTACCATTTCACGTCTAACTGATAAACACATAACTAATATAGCTCATTCTGGGCATGTGCCTCTGTATTTCAGCTGTTGTATGTGAGAGAATGGCCTGTGTGCCCTTGAAGAGAGGACTTGCTATGCGCTCATGCATTAATCCACATTCCTCGCACTACAAGTTCAAAGTGCACACTTGCTCTGCTGATCAAGTTCTGAACAGGCCAGGGATTTGAGGAAGTCTTGAAAGGTTGAAGGCACAAGGCATTGCTGAAACCCCCCAAATCTGACACCTCCTCATTCTAGACACAGAAACCAAACATTCCCCTCACTCAATAGTGTTTAAGGCATAGGGGTCAGAAAAGTTAATCTGTCTTGCATTTTTAATGCCTTTAACACTTTTTATTTGGCTGCAGGAACACTGGGCTCCCTCCAATTTTTAAGATTCACTTAAACACTTTGATATTATCTGACATGTTTGAGCAGGTATTGTAATAGCACTTCATCAGATGAGAATGTACTGTAAGTGTGACATGTTGAGGGCTTTTGTTAACAGCTGATAAAGATTTACAGTACTAAGGAAAAGGATTATTAGTACATCTAAAATATCAAATAATGAATTTACACAAATTATAGAAGGAAGACCAACATAGGACCCACTTAAGGTTATCAATATATTTCACTGTGAAATAATCAGACTGCAGCAAAAAGTGGCACCACCAAAACCCATAGAAGGCAAAACAAAAGGTGGTTCTGTTCTCCGACCCTGATGTTAACCTCTACAAAAATGCACATTAAAGAATTTCAGTTTATGTTTTAAAATATGTGTGGACCACAGAATAAGTCCCCTGTTATTACTGTCAGAGGAAAATGCCTTTTATCCCATTCACTGCAATAAAGCTTGCATTCTCCTCTAGGGCCAACAATAACTGTTAACTTTTTGTGCAATGAGCCAGAGGCCAAGTGAGCAGTGCCACGATGACTTGGAAAGTGAACAGGGACACATTTTTGAGGAAGCATATGAAAGACACTGTTAAGACTTGGGATCTCAGTATGAACTAAAATGCAAAATGACAGTAAATGTTAAGTGCATTGACTGCATTTCCTGCAAAAAAATAAAAATAAATGAAAAAATGAATAAAGAGACATGCTGTGCTGTCATGAGGGGTTATTTGTAAAAGGATTTTATGACCCACTGCACTACTGATTCACAAAGCAAAATAAAGGAGCCAAAGAGACTAACATAAAACCAAATTTACACTGGAAACCAGTGTCAAGTGCACCTTCAGTCCAGTGGAATTAACAATAAGTAGCGTGAGAGGGTAAGTTTACACAGAGGATCTAAATTCTTTCCAAAGAAGCCGAGTGAAAGAGTTTAAGTCTGAGTGATTGTGGCCTGGGAATTGAGTCAGTCAGACGTGTAGCGCTACTGTAAAACAAGACATGATTGTAATAGCTACCACACTACACTGCCATGCCCTTATGCTGCTGCTAATGATTCCAATGCCTCAGTCGAGCGGTTGCAACTGTGCACGTGTTGACATACTGAAGCATTAGCCAAGACTTCTCCCTCCGGGTATAATGAGCTTGTCAATATCATACACAACACTGAGTACTTTTAGTGCTGTTCAGCTTCACCCACCCAGTGCGATATCATCGAACAAGAAACAATAAAGATACGAAATACCAAACGGATTCCTTGTTGAACATGTAATATTTACAGTGAAACATCTTTACAGTGAGCACAATCTACAAGCAGGTCAGAAGTGACTGGTGAATGTTAAAGGGATTGTTCATCAAAAAGCTAAAAATTTATAGTAATCATTTATTCACCCTCATAACATTTCAACCANCTTTATTTTAACTTTATAGTAATCATTTATTCACCCTCATAACATTTCAACCAATTATTTTTTTCTTATGCAGAACACAAATTAATGTGTTTGAAGAATGTTTCAGTTCCATACAATGAAAGTCCAATAAGTTTTGATGTTTTTGGCACATCACCATATTTGATTTTGGCTTTGTATACACAAGTTTATCGATGATTTGATTTGATTTATAAATGAAAACCCTTTACATTTTTTGGCTTGTTCACATACTGCTTCAGAAAATGAAGTTATGGATAAGGATTACTTGTATAGTTGGATTACATTTATAACACTGCCTTTATGTCTATTTTTTGAACAGCATTTCTTTCACTGCATGAACAAAAACAGCTGAAAACCTATATGTTTGAGATTGAGAGTGAGAAAATAATGACAGAAATTTCACTTTTGGGTGAACTATCCCTTTAACAGTGAGAGTCACACATTCACACAGCAGCGGTCATCATTCACTGTGAAACAAATGGCAAAAACTGTACCTTACTGATACAACAGCATGTCACCAAGAACGTATCTACCCCTAAAAAGTGTATATTCATACCTTAGAATAATAACATGCACCCTTAAGGTACCTTTATGAAACTATTAGGGGTAAACAAGGTACAAAGATGTCCCTTTGAGGGTACTGCCGCAGTGACAAGATATTGTACCCTTACAATTTTTTGACACACTGGTTTTACTCCACTATTAAAGCAAATAAACCATTCTTTATACAAAAAGTGCAAATGATAAAACCAAAATACATTTTTTTTGGAATCCTTCGGTGATAAAGTTTACCAGCACGAAGCCGCTCCTCGTCGCAGCCTATAATACAAGCAGTCTTCTCCTCAAGTCTCTAATTCAAGTAAAGTGCTTCTAGAGCAACAACCATATGGTTAGAGCTTTCAAGTGTTCTCTTTTGAGTTCTTGTTTGCAGTACCTCCTTTAGAAGGGATGAAATAAAACACAAATTTAAAAGTCCCACGGAGGAAAGCAAATTCTTAAGCCATCACACAAACTCCAGCTTGCCTCGGCCACTGTACTTTCCCCAGCTGACCAATGAAAGAAGTCTTTGGCTGGTAAGATCGGACTGCTGAATCTTGTCGCAGGTCAGGCAGCAGTTCTCATGGCCTCCTACTGGAACCATACACTCTAAGTCCAGTTTGGCCACATGACCCTTGGTGAGGTGTTGGCCATGAAAGCTGTAATGAAGGCGAGACAGCATTTCTCTCCGTTGTTGTCGGAGTCTGCGGTTTTCGCTGCGAAGCATACGCAGGGCCAGCATGATGAGGAGGATCAAGATGAGGCCTCCGGCAATGGGTACGGTGATGACCGCAGCGCGGAACCATACCTCCTTGGAGGAAGGAATTTCCTGTAGTCGTGCAATCACGTGACGGCTGCCTTCGGTTTGATGTCGCCGCTTGTCTGAATAAAAATAGAGAATGTTTAGGGTCATGTTTTTATGAAGCAATTGAAGAAAAACATTGACATACATTATTTTAAATTGTATAATATTCTGTAGTGCACAAAATATTAAATGTTTAACTGTTTTTTTTTTTTTAGTACAATAAAAGTCAGTGGGGTCTAAAACAACACTGGACAAAAATGATATTTCTAAAATAGTCATACAGATTTGTAACAACTACTTATTTAAATTAAATGAACTCAACCATCAACCAATCACAGTGGGGAAGTTTTTTTTTCTAAATAGCAACTGAAATGCAATTGATATTCTGAAAATTAACTTCTTAACTTTTTTTCTTTGCTTTAAACATTTCTTAAACAATGTTTCCTTTCACATCACGTGCGAGGAAACAATGTACATACATGTCAAAATTTCTCAAAATATTTGAAAATAAAAGCTGTGAATTACTCATTGACAAGACTGTTTGTAGATAATGACAAATTGGTATATTGGTAAAATTCTTCTAGAGTTCTATTAACTGGCCAAGTGTGCACAGTTAATGACTGAAATCAAAAATGGTCTTGATTTATCTATGACTAGCAATAACTAAAGAAAACTCCTTCTCGTACCATGAATTTCACTTCCTCTGTGTGTGACATCTTGCAGGCCTCTGTAATTGCACATATCCTCATGGCAACACTGAAGTGTGGCAGATCCATGAATGGTGTCATAGGTTGACTCTGGATGGCAAGTTTTTCCAGAGTTCAACAGAGGGTCGTAACATCCATGAGATAAAGGAGACTTGGCGCTTTCAGGGTCTAAGGTGCGGGTGAAACAGGCATTCAGCTCCGATTTGCACATGTAACCGGTGGCCACACAATGGGGGGCATCGCAGTAACACCGTATTTCTCCTGTTACAATAAAAGAGAAATTAATCATATTAAAAAAGAGTGAACTTCACTACAACTAAAAAAAATAAAAAAAATAAAAAGAACTTAAAAGTAGATATTCATTTCCCAACTTAAAACCTGTTTAAAGCCTAGTTCCCGAATTGATTTAAAAAAAAAAAAAAAAGAAGAAAAAAAAAAGGTCATATGATTCCATGTTTGGAATTTGGTTTAAAGACTTTTGGTTTTTGTGTAGATGTTGCTCCAGATAATTGCTCTGACAGAACAATACTACATTTAGGACTGATACACACCCAGCAATGCAATTCAAAGTGTCAATAAGTGATGAAAAAATAATAATTAGATGTTCAAAATAACTTTGGTCACATACATTTATGCGTAATAATATATAATTGTTAATACGCGTATTTATTGTAGCTGCAAACACACTTCGTTGGTTTTGTTACAAATGCAATTAATTGTAGTTCCACTGAATCATTAATATTTCAATCCGGAGACTCTTCCGACCATAAACAGTATTCACTCACCTTTAGTGAGGAGAACAGCCATCGCGCACAGCTCGAGCTGAAGCCAAATGGAAACGAGACTGCTGTTCCGCTGCATTGGACAAAAACACTTTCTTTGCTTTTCAGATTCGCATCGATACGGACTTTATAGCCAAAAACACTGTATTAGTGTCCACAATGTGTTCCAACTTGCTTCGCTAACTTTTCGTAACATTTTTGGATAGAAATGATCACATCGTGGTTTAGTCCTCGCTGCTCTTCAAGACCTCCAGATAAAATCATCTGAGCGCAGAAAAGCCGACGTGGAGTTGTTTGACTAAAATTTAAAAACCCATGTTAGACATAATCCATTTTGTTTTAATTCGAACGCGAGATTCTCAGAGTTCGCAACCGTTCAAAAGGATAATCTCCTGTATATACTCCGCTTGAGTGCTCTTAAATGTTGAAGACTTGAGAATGAGAGCAGCTCCTCCTATAAGAGTCATCGAGCCGCTGGGACTGTTCATTCACAGGCGGGTGAGTTGTGACTGTTGCCTCCCCATGTGCCCATGCACAGCTAATACAGCTTAACCCTCGTTCTGCTGAAAAAGCATGGCTTGACTTGTAACTTACAGTGACCCCTGTGTGTAAAAATACCAATTGCCAATGGTTTAATATTTTCTCTTTATCGAATGGAAACCAGTTGATACACCGAAACTAACCCTATTGCCCTTAAACAGACACATTTAAGTGAATGAACTGAATCATGGATTACTTCAGTTACTTCTACTTTATATTCTGAAGACTGTCTTCAGAATAAAAAACATAAATCTCAAAATCATGAAGTCCCTGTTGGGAGGGTTCAAATACGAAGATGATGTTGTAAACCCAGGACCTGGAGGATTGTTCTTGAGAACAGTGAGCAGTTCAAAAGCTCAGGACAAACAAGAGACCCAAGAACAATTATCACAAAACATAAAAAAACAACACATTAAGAATCAAGCTTACATAATATTTTGAATAATTTTACATTCAGCTTTAATTTTGTCTTGTGGACTATTAGCAAGCATCTGGTGTGTGAAACTGCTCGGTGCAGTACTAAAATGCAATTTTTTAACCTTCTTGTTAAAAATGAACATTTTGCAGATTTTGCAACTATATAAACTTATGACCACAACTTTGTACAGTACATCCAACATGGTTACTACTTACAGAACAGAAAAGTAGATTGTTATTATTAATCATAGGGTTCTAAAACACTGAAATGGTCAGATCATCCCAAGTGCATGTAAAAAAAAAAATTCATAAAAAAAAAAAACCCTTCCACATAACAGCTAACATGGCAACATTTAAGCATGTGTTTGAGTTCTTTTAGTTCATGATTGCACGCAACCATCTTAAACCACCCGATATACAAAAGCAAACGCACCAAAATATAATGTGGTAATTGTTTATTTCCTGTAGCTTTTAGAAACCATATACAAAGCAATACACCCATCTCTATTCTGAAAGTGTACTCCATTTACAGCCTATCGCGTTAAAATTGGTCTAAGTTCAAACCCTGCATCAGAGGGCAGTGAAGACAGAAAGAACAATGGAGCAAAACTATGAATGACATTGCAAACATCAAAGAGAAATCACCAGTTTTGCCTTTTTTCACATCCTTGTCAAATACAAACTGACAAGATGACTAAATGCTTCGTTTTTTTTTTTTCTATAGACTGGTTGATATATTTTACGTAAAAGATGAGGAAAAACTCGATCTGATCCTGTGTGTCTCCATACCCTTCCCCCAGTAAGTAGGCTTGGACAGTCCTCGTGGTCCTCTTTTGTCCATGAAGGATGCATTTTTGATGTGCAGCCACAGCTGTATAAAATATGCATCCTCCTAATTCGGACAATATGGGAATGACTAAACTCAATTCTATGAGTAAAGAGCAAATATAAACAAATCAAAACAACATTAATACAAAAAAAAGGTCAAACAGTGCTGGGGTGCAGCATGAAAAGTAATCTCTGTTAGAGGTGTAACAGCACTGCAAAGAACAAGGAACATCGAAGGCAGATAGTGACAACCCCTACATCAGGGTCAGAAACTCAGAAAATGTGCGTCTACCGCTTCGGCAAAAGCTTTTAAGTGCCACATCACCAATTCAGAAATCTTTAGCACCCATTTGTTTTTCTGCAGTGAATTAAGGAAGATCACTTTTGCGTCCTATGTAATCCTTCTGAGGGGTGGAGACTCAGCCAGTCATGCCTAACTTTTGAGAATGAGCACTCAGAAGTATATTGGGTTTATTTTAGTTGGTCACTTTGATAAATGCCAGTGCAGCTGGAAGCGTCCTTGTGCACAGATAGCCCTTCTGACATCATTCACAATCACTGTCAGTCACTGGAGGATAAGGGGATATAGGGTCTCCAGTGTGACAGTGAACTTTATGATCCGTTAACACAGGCATAACCCTGAAAAACCAGCACATGAATCACCAGATCCACTGCATGATTCCTCAAAGGTTAGTCTGAGTTGGAGAGTGCTCTCTGAATATCTCTCTAATGACCTGTGGATCTGAGAATAGAGAAGCAATGTACGTCAAAGGACTGTGAAATTAATTTACGATCTCAGGGCCTTGTGTTGCCCTGATAAGCACTTTTGGAAGCTTCCTTTCTCTCTGTCCCATTTCAGGCATTACAGCCTACAGTTCGACTGCGAATCTGAGAGCTCGGGCTGAGAGCAGGGGTCCAAACAACCAGGGGCTGGACATGTTTGGAGAGAGACTGCCATGAGCTCCCAGGCCATCTCTCAAACCATGAAGGAATTCTGATTTTTCAGTTTGTCAAGTTCTTTGATCTGCTGTCTCAGAAACAGAATCCTGTGTGAAAAGAAGAAAAAAGATTTATAAAAAGTCATTTCATTACGTATATATGAGATCAAAATAGAGGTTACAGACCTTTGCTCTCTCAAAGTGGCCTGGATTTCACATACTCGCACTAAAGAGCGAAGGTTCTTAAGTTCGGCGCAGATCTCTGACATGTAGAGGGTTCCCATGTTGTGGATATCCTCACGTAACCGTGACACCTGGATGACAGGAATTTAAGATAAAGATAAAGGAAAATCCAATAGTTGGAGAACTGATATTTGATCTTTAAGGGCCAGTTGTTCAAAAAGCTTAATCTGGATCAGAATTATCCCAAGTTTTGTTATCCAGGATCAAGTGATCCATCTTACTTTTCTGCTGGTTTTTAAAAGCAACATTGGATTGATCCAAACACACACTTTTTCAGATTACCAAATCTTGATTACTAGTGCTCTACAGAGGCATTTCATTTACACGAATAACTAGGGATGTGACGAGATCCGACGTGTCTCGCAAGATCGTCACAATATCCTCAAAACATTTTGCATTTACATTAGAAGGGCAAGAAAAATAATTTAAATCGCGATCTCAATTCAAACACCCACGCGATCTTATTCCTGAATGACAATGATTCAACTATGTCTATTAAGACTGTTTCACATTGTGAGTTGTCAGTGGAGCACGAGAAACATGTTTTGTCGCTGCCCATGTTAATGAATCACTCATGCTGCTGCTGATCCAGAAAGAGCAACACAAACAGTCTTTTCAACCACACGTCATTATTTCTGTGTTACAGACATTTAAATAGTATAGACATTTGTATAGACATATAAAAGTTTATAATTTGGGTATAAACACTTATTCTCTACAGTAGCGATCAAAACGAAAGCAGGCCATCTTAACACTTGTATTTATTGTAACGCTTAACCTCTTCCACCAGGAGGTGGAGACAACTGCTCGTTTAAAAAAAGTATTTATCATTGAATCATTCATTCAGGAGATTCCAATAGTGAAACAAGTCTTTATGAATTTAGAGACTGACTCCATTGATTTTTTTTTTGTTTTGTTCAAATGAATGTATTTTAAAAAGACTTAAGCAATGAACATTTTGTCAGAGCCACTAGTAAATTACGTTATTTTGTTTAGTTTTCTAATCTTTTTTCTTTAGAATTGTGAGAATCGTGAAAAAAAAAACATGATTCTCAATGTATCCAGAATCATGCAGCTTTAGTTTACATGTTGTTTACTGCTGCATATAATTAATTAAAATAGAAGTTTAATTTCATAAAGTACAAGCTGATTTCAAAATGCACCTACATTTATTGCATTTTTTGTTTTTCAGTTGAATTTTTGCCTGTATTTTTCATCATTGAAGATTTTCTTTAAAAATGTCTAAAAATCTCGTCTCGTTCTCGTGAACCCAGTCTCGTGTCTCGTCTCGTCACACCCCTACAAATAACTACTTCTGACTGGTTCATCTTTGATGATTGTGCCAATGTAGTTTACAAACAGAGATTTAAAAAAAAATAAAAAAAGCTGTTTGGGGATTTGGGGGATATATTACATATTACAAATGTTGTATTTTTGGACCAGTTTTAAAGTTTATTACATTTTTGTTCTGAAATCCACCCTTCTGTTGGTATCAGTATAATCCCAATCTCACTAAAAAGTTCTGAATAACACAAACTGACAATTTGATCCAGATCAAAACCAAGACAGGATTTTGTGATCTAATCTGATTTCAGAATCCTTTTTTTCTTTTGAACAACCCATCTTCAAGACTTGATCCAATCCGATAGTCTAAATTTGATCAGATTACTTTCGAACAACTGGCCCTAGAAGGTCAATGAACAGCTGAGAGACAAAGGCATGCTCGTACCTGCTTCTCCACATGTTCTGCAGGCCAGCCTTGAACATGCTTGATGAGATTTTCATCAAAGTGCAATGCTAGAGAAGGAGTGAAAGTGCTTTGGGTTCGAGAGGTGCTCACTGAGGCGGGAACGCTGATGCCCGCACTGCCATTAGAGCCTGACAAGCCCTCTTGACTGCTATTAAAAAAAACAAAAAACAAAAAAAAACAATTAAATGCATAAATAAACAGATTTTTAAAATTAGACCTATTTAAATAGATGCATTTTGTATACTACTACTATTGTAATACTAACAAGTGTGTGCTTATACTAATAAACATGTATTAAAGCGAAAGTCTACCCGACAATGCAATTTCTGTCACCATATACTCACCCTCATTCATAAAAAATAATTATAACCAAAGTCAAAGGAAACCAAAATTGATTATCAGCATTCTACAAAATGTATGTGTTTGGTTGCATTACAACACTGAACAGGTAGATGGTGCTGTAGGACAACATGTGATAGCCTGCTTCAACATTACCAACAGTCAAAAGATGAGCTCCTACTGAGAGATCCGTACATTTGCCTGTGAAGACGGGGATCACTGAATTCCAGAGGTTTGTCAGAGCTGACAGACTGCTGGGAAGTTGATCCTTGTCTTTGAATTGATGCACTGACCTAAAAGTGAACAAGAACAGCTTGAATATGACCAGAAATGGTCAGCAGTACAACTTTCTAAAATGTGTTGGGACATAAAATATATACAGTATTTAGACACTTGAGCCACACTTAAATGTGTGAATATTATTGCAACTAAATATCAAACCAACATGTATCTACTGTACATAGGTGTTTCTTGAACTTTTGAGCCCTTTTTCTAAAGACCAAATCTGGATTTGATCTGGAACTACACAAATCCATTATAAAAACCCAGGAATTATTCAACTTAGTTTGCACTACGAGTCAAGTCTACTTATTGAAAGTCAGAGCCAGTTGACATATTTTGGGTAGTTGTGTTTACAGATTAGCTTCAGACTGTAATTCCATCAAATCAGAGGATATCAAACATGTTTGATATTTTCAGTTGATTTTAGAATATTTATTTTCTTTGGTTATGTGCCTCCTAGCTACAATGTGCATATCACTTTGTGAGTTTGTTGTGCTTGTTGTAATCTTTTACAAAAGTTGATACCTAGTGTTTTGTAATTTGTTCCGATTTTAGAAGTCATATAGTGATTCTAGCTTTAATCTTAACAGATTTTTGCTAAAAAACAAACTTTTTTTTTTTTTTTAACCAAATTACTTTGGGACCAGCTGGTTGAAAGTAACTACAAAAAATGACTAAGAAAACAAGTCAGCTCAAGCTGTAGCATCATCTGTTTACAAGTGTCACATGGATTGATATTTTGTTATCTAATGCAATGACATGTACAAACACTTTAAGGCCACCATAACAGAGAAGTTGACAAACCACTTGTTGCCACTGACCTTTGGTTGCGAAGAAAGAGATGCGGAGCTGAGCAGGGGTTTAGAGACAGCATTGGTCTGAGGTGTACTGACTCTGGGAGACACGTATGACCTCGGTGATGAGGCATCTGATGCTAATGACATGGGTGACTGACCGGACTGTTGAGCTGTTCATTAGAAACAGAGTTATAGAAATGACATATGGAATCTGGTAAATAAATTTTATTTATAACAATATACCAAAAATACTACTTAAATTACTAGTAAATTAACATAATTTGGAGAAAAAAATAAATAAACTCATTCTTCTCCAAAGTCTCAGTTTTCCTGTGAAGTTATGGCTTAACCTATTAAGAATTATTCAAGATGTTTGTGTCAAAAGTCTTAGGTGTGTGTGAACAGTAAACACCTAAAACACTGGTCTAACAAAGTACTGTAATATATTAGGGGTGCTCTGATTGATTGGCTACCGATCACTAACGGCCGATAATCGCAATTGAATGTTTGATCGGTGGTCTCTATAAAGGCCTATCTAAAAAAAAAAAAAAAAACATCTCAAACTGACGACGCGTCTGCTGTGAGAGGTTTGGCACGACATGCAGCGGCACCGTCTTGGTCTCTGTCCAGCACGGGTGAAATAACTATAATGCTGAAGGTGAGGTACAATTTATATTTCTTCATTAAATAACTTAAAGTAATTTGAAAAACAGCATGAGTGAATCACCGCACACACTCTCTTTCTCTCTCAAAATGCGCAAATGGCTTCAAATCACATAGCGTCTGCACTATAAATAAGCTACAAGCTGCACAGTTGACACAGGAATTGTCACTTGGACTAAAGTTTATAAATTGCATATCTTTTTCACTCTTGCCAGTGTTTAACCATTCAGCGCTCTCATGGAGACCGTGTGCTCATGCACACTCGCAGTGCACACACATATACAAAAATTTTGTAATTACACCATGTGTGTATATGGTGTGTTTCATGTATTTATTGCGTTTAAACACATCTATAAAATATTGTAATACTGTACTGTTTAAAAAAAAAGAATCACGATGCTGAAAGAGTATTTTAAGGAACAATGTTCGGATTTGAAATCAAAATAATGGATACATGTTGTGTTTGTAGTAAACAGCCACAGATCAGGAGCAGACTCCTGTGTTAAATCACAGTCAGTGCTGATCTGCACCGCTTATGGAGTGTGTGTGAACCTGGTGTAAAAGGTCACCTCACATACAGCTCATGAAATCAGGTTTGTGCTGTGTAAGCTATTGTGCCACAATTGCACGATTGTCAAAACAACTGTTTGCGCCATCACCTGACCAATTAATACTAACACTTACCTATTCTTCTCTATTCATTTTGGTCAAAATTATATATAAAAAAAAAAAAAAAATAACCTTGCTATGTGCACTGTGCTAGACTAACTAAAACATGTCACAGCACTTGCATATTGTTGTTCTCTCATTGCTTCTACTTTGTAAATCGCTTTGGAAAAAAGTGTCTGCTAAATGACTAAATGTAAAAAAAACCCTCTCACAAGAGTCACCGAAGAGGGGAATTTATTTTTAAAAGAGAAATCCAGGCCCTGAATAAATGTCTAAAAATCTTGATTGGATCATCACTATAAATAATTCTACATGATAAAAAGACGGCTTTAAAAAGATCGGTATCGGTGATCATATCGGCAGATACTGCTTTCTGTGATCGGCCTCAAATACACTGATCGGAGCACCCCTCTAATATGTGACCCTGGACCACAAAATCAGTCTTAAGTCGC
>SCHK01125177.1:174-11941 GCA_004124795.1 Poropuntius huangchuchieni
CTAACTAAATAATTAATCTTTATTAATACTAACTTTAAGAGATTATTAAACCCAAGTGGATCCACTACATTAAATTAACTTACTTCTAAACTAATTTCTAAAAGGAATAGGAAAGATGATATCACTTTTATTACTTACCTTTTATAATCTGTGATTATCCTTCAATTGAGTCATTGTTCTGCGTTTTGTTTTGTCTTATATTAAAGTGCAGGTTTTTGTTTTCTTAAATCTGGTCTCCAGTCTAATTTTATGTTTATTTCTCCCACTCCTTGAGAACCTAGAACTGGTCCAGTAGCTTAAGTGTTGCGTTGGAGTATGCAGGTGCTACACTCGGGTATTCCTATGCAGTTGCCAGGTGTTCTAAGTGGTTTTTAACATGTTTTTACATGATTGCTACAGAGTTTCTATGCAGTTGCCATGTGTTCTAAACAGTCTTTAATGTTTTTAACTGGCTGCTAGTGTCTGCTTGTTGCTAGGGCGTTGCTATGCAGTTGTCAGGTGTTCTAAGTGGTTTTTAACATGTTTCTACATGGCTGCTATAGTTTTCTTGTTGCTAGGTCATTGCTATGCAGTTGTCAGGTGTTCTAAGCAGTTTTTAACGTGTTTCTACATGGCTGCTAGAGTTTTCTTGTTGCTAGGTCATTGCTATGCAGTTGTCAGGTGTTCTAAGCAGTTTTTAACGTGTTTCTACATGGCTGCTAGAGTTTTCTTGTTGCTAGGTCATTGCTAGGCAGTTGTCAGGTTTTCTAAGCGGTTTTTAACGTGTTTCTACATGGCTGCTAGAGTTTTCTTGTTGCTAGGTCATTGCTATGCAGTTGTCAGGTGTTCTAAGCGGTTTTTAACGTGTTTCTACATGGCTGCTAGAGTTTTCTTGTTGCTAGGGCGTTGCTATGCAGTTGCCAGGTGTTCCAAGCCTTTTTAAAAATGTTTTTACATGGTTGCTAGCGTTTGCTTGTTTCTAGGGTGTTGCTATGCAGTTGCCAGGTATTCCAAGTGATTTTTAACATGTTTGTACATAGCTGCTAGAGTTTTCTTGTTGTTAGGGTGTTTGCTATGCAGTTGCCAGGTGTTCCAAGTGGTGTTTAACATGCTGCCATGCCATCGCTAGACTTTTTGGCATGGTTTTTAACACATTGCTATGCATTTTCTGTATCATTTCTAGGTTTCTATTGCTTTGCAGTTACCAAGTCAATTTTTAGAGTTGGGGTACTTGGACTCGGACTGCGAATGAATTTGGACTCAAGGCTGGAACTTGTGTAGTGCTTTTTTTAACAATATACATTGTTTTAAAGCAGCTTTAACAAAAATGACACATCTTTCCTCTCCAAGACATGTGATTTCAGGTAACACTTACTGGCAGGGGTTGGTTTAGATCAGTAACTATGAGCAATATCAGTAGTGATGCTCCATTTAGCAAATCTGCACTTTACCTGGCCATAAATAAGGGCAGGAATGTGTGTGAAAGGGGTACGTGCGGGTAGAAACGCATCCACTGCCATCCAACTCTGCTAGTCTCTCAGCATGTGAACACACACACACACACACACACACACACACACACACACACACACACTCACTCACTGCATTATTCAGTAACAGAATGTCGAGTGGGACAAAGGCAGGTCTCTGGAGGGACGGCTGCACTGTAGATGTGTTTGTGAAGGACTCTAATGGACGCCAGCAGAGCAGATCACGGAACAATATCACACAAAACCACTGAGAATGAACTGAAGAGGCGTCTCAGTCTGTGACCTCATGAGAACAACAGACCTATAATCTGGTACTTTAATGACTTTTGTAGTTAAAGCCAAATACTGAACGTCTTCCCAAAGCTTGTAGGTTCAAGCCCAATTCATAAACACCATCAAGAGTGTCCATTACAAGAACAATAAAAAGACTCTAAAATTAGACTGAGATGGCCTCTTCGTGACAGTCGAGGTGCTCTGTGTGTCTGTGGGGTGAGAGGATATCTGGACTGTGACCCCGTGTGTGAAGTGGTCAGTGAAGAGACTGTCGAATGAGGTCAGTCACGAGGGAGCCAACGGAAAGGTTGGGCGAGTGAGAGCGAGCACAGGTAGGATGCCAGAAAGCCTTTTTGTCATTTCTTCGCAAAGAACGTCCATTATTCAGGACTCGGGTTACCGATAGGATTGGTTTGCAACAGGTGAGGTTGTCATAGAAACGCAAAAGATTCGGGGGGAATACAGATTCTGGGATGAGGTTACTGTAGTGCACCAAAAAGAGACGTTAACAAAAACTAAAACCATAAACAGCAACTGAAATGTAATAAAATATATATTTTTTAAAAAGTATATATATATAAAAATGGTATAAACATATTTTCATATTAACTTATATTGCGAAAAAAATATTTTTAACACACTAAAATAACTAACAGTGAAATAAAAAATTTATCAAAACTATAATAGAAACTATAATAGTACCTCAAATAACACTGGAGTAGACACATTTAATCTCACAAATCATTGTTTAACTTTTTTAGCCATCAAAAAAACAAATCAGGAAAAATACTCCAAGACATATACATATGTTTTTACTAACATAATTATTGGGTATTAAAATATTTTAAGGCAAGAACAATATTGATTTATAGGTTCAGTCCCACTCAAAATTTTGGACTTATTTACTCTCTTTATTATTTCATAACAACAGCTAAGTCATTAAACTTGGGAAAACACGGGAATAATAATACTAATACTAATACTAAGCTCACCAAGTACATCCAAACTTGAAAATGAAAAAAAAAACAATGAAAAACGAAAACCCCCCCCCAAAAAAACAAATCAAAACACAAAAAAAACACTTAAATTGCATAAAAACAGTACAGTCATCTGGCTAAAAATTATTTTATTTAAAAATATTGTAAAGGGATAATTATTTGGGAACATGTTAGGAGCGATTCATTTGCTACCCAATGGCTCCCTCTGCTGGTTTTGGATATTTTAATTCAGTACAAGAGCTGAATTATATAAATGCTGGGCAGCCATAAAAACGCCCAGTATTTAATAAAGTCTCATGGGAAGGTAACTTTCATGGACGGTGATGGACAGTAAACTGACGCTCGCACCCACCTGAACTAATCTGCAGTCCAGTGTGATTATCTGCATCTTGTGATTCCTGTGTGGAAACTCAAAGCAATGAATCGAGTCTTAACGTAGTTCTTAATTGATCATATTGAAGGTCAGTCCTCTTCGAGGTCAGAGGTCGCCGAGCAGCGGGTCAGAGAGGACAAATAGAGGGCGGTGGTTGCTATGGGCGACATTCCCGCGGACACCTTCAGGATGTTGAGGATCCGCACGGCTGCTGCGTTCACGCCATCTGCTGTCTGAGAAACAGAGAGAGTGACACGCTGTAACACACGTCTGCTCGAGTGTGTGTGTGTGTGTGTGTGTGTGTTTACCCTGTGCTCAGCGCAGAGGACGGGACACTGATGTGAAGCAGCCAGTTTTCTTACGCTGACCAAACGCTCCTGAGTGTGAGAGCCGCAGCGAGCTGCAGACACACGTAAAACACACTGACCTCACAAACACCTCTGACAATCATTGACAGACCGAGCACTCAGAAAACAGGTGGAACGTCTGGGGTCAGGAGGATTTGATTTTCAAGAAACCTAATGCTTTTATTCAGCAAAGATGCATTAAACTGATCACATGTGACAGCAGACACATTTTATAATGTTATGAAGGGTTTTTATTTCATATAAATGCTGTTCTTTTGAACTTTCTGTGCATGAAAGAATCCTGAAAATAAATCTCTATCAGGGTTTTTAACAAAAGTAAGAAACAGCACAACAGTTTTCAACATTGGTAATAATCAGAAATGTTTCTTTCAGCAGCAAATCAGCATATTATTATGATTTCTGAAGGATCATGTGACACTGAAGACTGGAGTGATGATGCTGAAAATACAGCTTTGATCACAGATATAAATAGCATTTTACTATATATTTGCATAGATATGAGTGATTTTTAAATTATAATAATATTTCAAAATTTTTACTGTATTTTGACCAAAAAATGCAGCTATGGTGAACCGAACAGAACCCAGATTTTTAAATTGTACTATGTATATATGGCACAATGTTCAAACTCATGCCAAGCAAATGATCAGTAAAAGAAGGTGCTTGACCTTCATCCATCTCGAGGTCAAACCAAATAACATATAAACCATTTTATTTCCTTATTTTTATTTTCCTTTGATTTTTATTTCCATTTTATAACCATTCTATTTTAATTATTTATTCCTATGTAACCATGTTGCCGCATTGTTGCTACATTGTTAAAAATAACAATTTTACTTTTGTGAAATCCTGAATTGCAAGATGTCATGAACTACACTAATAATAAAAAAAAAGCAACCTACTTCAATTTTTGAGAGTTTGTGTGACTTTAAATGCATTTTCACAAATAACATTCATTTCTTTTTGGTGGGGAAACCGTAATCAGACAAAAATGAGTGTGTGCACATTGATAAATGTTGAATAAGGTTCTCGCTCACCATCAGTGACCAGAAAACACACTTTCCCGAGGAAGCAGTCTGAATGCAGATGAGTGAGAGAGCTTTCCACTGACTGCAGACTGACAGAGAGAGAGAGAGAGAGATGAGAGTCTGTCCACTCACAGTCAATGATATGAGAGAGAGAGAGAGAGAGAGAGATCCGTGTACATGCGCTCTGACAGCAGATTCACGATAAACACGATTAAATCAATGCGAGGACGGCTTTCCTTGTTCTCAACGGGCAGAGGGAGTTTTCTGGCCAAACGCCTGAAACACATCGGTGACATTTACACGCGTCGTCCATCTGAGCACAATAATATAATAATCACTATAGACACTCACACACTGACGTTGCAATCTTTCTCATATTGCACAATGGCGTTGGCTAGTTTGGACTGCAGCTCCTCCTCGTTTTCAACCAACTGTTAAGATAAATATAAAGACATCAAAACGGTTGTATTGTTATATTAGCTTTAGAAACGGTCTCAGTGAGATGAGCCGAGGCGCATTACTCACGAGCACATTCGCTGTGTTCAGCTCCGGGACTTTACTGTACGGAGTCAGCAGCGCCATGATGAAGTGTGTCAGAAATGAGGCGAGTTTTATTGATTTGTTTGTAGGTTTATCAGAAAAAAGGAACGAAAAATAGCGATTCGCGCGACGCTTCCTTCTCGCGCTTATTTTCAAAGCTCACGCGCGTGACGTCACACAGCGCGACCCGACGTAGAGCGCGCGATGCTGCCCTCGAGCGTTCACAAACCGCCTTTCATTTGTGCTTAAACTTTATATTTAATTTTATTTTCTTGGAAGACGTCTCTTAAAATGTGAGAAACATCACGCATTTGTTAAAGTAGACATATTTGAAAAAAAGTTATTTATTTATTTTAGAACATGTATCTTAAAACGTAAGAAACTCTTTGGGACACGTCGTATTATTGTTAATATTAAATATAAATGTTTATGTGTATATATATATATATATATATATATATATATATATATACACACACACACACACACACACACATACACATACATAAACATTTATATTTAATATTAACAATAATACGACATCGCCCAAAGGATATATAATTGATCTTTGATGAAATGTGGAATTTTATCTCTCCCTCTATATAAAAAGTCTCAAACTAGTTTACTCTGACAGAAGTTAGCACCAATATGGTAATCCGCAATTAAAAAGCGATTTCTCTCAGATCTAACCCTTAAGTTTACATTTGTGTAACCTAATGTATTTAGGCCAATTCGGTGACCTTAAAGTACATTTTGGGCTTCAATAAATAAATGAAATTAACATTTTAAGAGTAAATATTTTAAGTGTAGTGGCCTACTGACCACTTTATTTCATTGTAAACACTGGTATTTCCATGCAGAAATGCAAACAAAGCGTTATTCACATTTATTTCAGTAGAAGCAAAAAAATCCATTCAAATGAGCTTCCATGAAGACAAAAAGCCTGAATCACTTAGTTTAAACAATGAAAGCAAGAGATTTATTATTTCATAGCATAATGACAAGGCAAGATGTTCCAAGACAACCTCTCAACACAGCAAAACGAAAGAGTGAGAAAAAGGGGCAAGAGAAACTCGCACACATCATGGTACTATGAGAAATAAAGTAAGCCGAGCTACAAACCTGTGCCGTTACGTGTGTGGAGAAAAAAAAAAACTGGTTTGGTTCTTGCTGAGAAAAAAACAAAAATCAATCACATTGTAATCCAGGTTTACTGCTCAGTTCAGCTCTGAGTTTATATTCATATCAAATGAAATCAGAGGCAAAAACATGAAAAAAATAATTATCCACATCAAAATAGTCATTTAAGGAGCTTTAATTATTTATAAAAGGAAAAAAAAATAAAAATAAACAGAGTAGCCAGTTTAAAATGATGAAAACGACTTTTTATATTCCTGCAGGGTCTCCTTCATCCACCTCTCCTTATTTTGCAAACCTAAAAAATAAACTACTTCTAAATGCACTCTTTCCCTTTACAACACTTCCGTCAAGTTTTGGTTTGCTGACTAGTTTGGATCAACTAGATCAAAGTGTGTAACTCTTGCTGTCTGAGGCATCATCTGTATCTCAAATAATGATGCTGCTTTCTCACTCTCTCTCTCTCTCTCACACACACACACACACACACACTCTCTCTTACACACAATCTCACACACACACAAGCAATCTGTGACTGGCTTCCTCTCTGTAGCTGCTGAGCTTCTACTGATGTATGAGTAACCGGACGGAAAGCTTGTCCAGTTGTTGACAGATCGGAGCAGGGATCGGAAGCTACAGTGTGTAAAGTATCTAGATCTCTCCGGACTCCCTCTCCTCGGAGCTGGAGCGCTGATCTCTCTCCAGAGACACGGATCTCTCCCGCTCTCTCATCCGGCTCATGTCTGGGGAGACGGGGGATCTTTCACTCTCCATGTCCCTGCGTCCGTTGTCCCACCATCTCTCGTCCGTGGGGTTCTCCCGCCATCTCTCCTGAGTCAGAGGCTGCTCCTGATCTCTGGTGTGTGAAGACCTGCAGAACGGAGCAAAAGCGTCACAATGTGAGTATCTGAGTGAGTGTGACGGGAAGACACCATTATATTAAACACTCACTTATTTGAACTTACAGGGGTGTGCGATAATATTGTAATTGTTGTTTTAACGATGTGCGATTTGACATTATCAAGTATTTTGCAAAAAAAACAATTTAAAACACCCCTACAGAGTGCACAAATACATTCCGTGAAGTCTAGACTAGTGCACGTGCGCATTTAGAGAGTGTTCTTTCACTGCATGATTCAGTCTAATAAAATACATTCAGAATGATCTCAAATTCAAGACATGGGGGCAGAAAATTTATATATTTATACCACTTCATTTAGTTAATATCACATAAAGAGTTCTGATTGCAAATGTAATTTTAAAAAACACTTCAATAATCAAGAAGTTAATTAAGAGACTTGTGTTTTAGGCACCATATTGCCTGTTTTTGCGCCATTTCGACAACAAAAATCATTCCAAACACAGCCACAGGACTGTTTTACGTCTCTGAGCAACTTGACAGTGTTTCATTCCTGAATAAATCAACCGTTTGAACGATTCGGTTCAATCGCATTGACTCACTTATTAACAGTGACTTGCTGCCACCTACTGGCAGTTTTAGTTTCACATTTATGCATTTTTTTTATTATTTAAATAATTTCAAATAGCTGTATTCTATTTTTTGTTTAATACATAAAAAAAATTATGCATTTGTTACAGTAGGTTAAACGCATTCATGCCCTGCTCTAAACAGTAGTGTTTGTCAATAACACATCCCTATTAACTAATCAGTTTTAACTAATTTAGTTTAGACTAGTTTAGTTAATTTAGTTAGTTGTATTTAGAATTCATAAGTTTAAGCGTCATTTTAAATAATATATATGTATTTGGATTTTAATTTTAAATAATTTCAATTCCATATATAAATTAATTTTAAAAAACCTGTCTAATAATTTAAATTCGAAATATTAATGTCGTCAATTAAAAGTAATTCCAAAACTATTTAAAATGGTTTCAAATCACTTAAATTCAAAATATTAATTGCTTAATTAAAAAATACAATTTACATATTTCAAATTCCAAATATAAATGTAGTCATTTAAAAGTAATTTACACATTTAAAATAGTTCCCAATAATTTAGATTATACATATAAATTGTTTAATTTTTTAATTCATTTGAATTTCAAATATAAATTTGATAATTAAAACTCTCCTTGACTACGGTAAAATAATCAAATAATTTATATTACAAATCAAAATTATTTAAAAGGTTAAAATTATTTCCACTACTTCATTTAAAATGTATCTGGCTCTCATATGTGAACTATAACCATTTAATACGCCACGTGTGTATATTCAATTTTAACAGAACACTGGTATCATTGTTACAATGCTGTAGTTTTAAATCACATTTCACTTCCCTTGACTATGGTAAAATCACTGTAAATCAAGCTTTATTGCTCAAATGTAATAGTTCCTGCACAACAGATGTCAGACAGGTCGAGTCAAGCTGGAGCTGTTGTGGTACCTCTTTCTTTTGCTCCTGTGTGAGTGGGAGCGAGAGCGATGGCGATCTTTGTGTCTGTGTTTCCTCTCCCTGTCTCGTTCCCTCTCTCCTTCCTCACGGTGCCGACGAGAGCGATGAGAGGACGAGCTTCCTCCTTCCCTGAGAAGCACAGAGAAAGAAATCATTTGATCACATTACATCCTTTTATTTTTGATACAGACGTTATTCGATAGGAAGCTGATCCTCACCGATATCGCTCACCACTTCTGGACCTGGACCTGAGAACAGAAGGATAAAGAGAAACTTAAAGAAGAACAAATCACCATTATGAAACACTTGTGCCTTTCAGTTATGATAGTTTATAATATTTTTTGTTTAAATGTCAGATCGTTTGATTCATTTCTATGAGTCAGTTTTTTCAAACAACAGTGAATCAGTTCAAAACACTGCTTCAACAATTTGCTTGTCAACTCTATTGATACAGAATAATGAAACAAACTCAGTTCAACTGATGTTAATTCATTTTGGTTCAGATTCAATAACAATGTTGATTCAATACTGTTATTGAATCGGAACCAGAATTAATCAACATTGAATCAACCCTTAACTGAGCTGAACAATGAGTTTATTTCATAATCTATGAACTTCGCAACATCAAGACTGTTGTTGAATCTGAACTGAATCAACACTGAACTGAATAATGACACTATTGTCCTTAGTAGAGCTGCTTTAAAGGCTGAAATTGAATTTGTTTCATAACTGATGAGTTTTACAACTTTAATATTTTTATTTTCTTGCTCATTACAATGAAACAATTAGTATTATACAAAGCGCTACAGAAATAAATGTGACTTTGTTTGCTTTGACTATTAGAGCTCCACTGATCTGAAGAAGAGTGCATAAATATGAAGGGCTGATTATAATTTGCGCACATCTGGGTGAATGAAATGAAAGCAGAGCACAGAGACGGACCTCCTGCGTTCCCGCTCTCTGTCTCTCTCCCGCTCGCGCTCCCTCTCTCGCTCCCTCTCACGTTCTCGCTCTCGTTCCCGCTCTCTCTCCATCTCCCACTCTCTGGCTCGCTCCTCTTCTTTGTCGCGCTCCTCTCTTCTCCTCGTGCGCATGCGCTCCTGTTTCTCCGTCACAGCCTTCTGCAAATCACAGAGCAGACGGTCAATGAAGAGCTGCGCGGCACCAGCCCGACTGAGCTGTGAGCCGTCATCTTACCCGCAGTTTTTCAAGTTTTTCCCGGATTTCGATGAAACCTAGATGAAGTTTCCCTCCGAAGTGGTCGGCGAGGCGGCGGTCGTTGTCGTGGAGACCGAGGTAGGCGGAGCAAACCTCACACACACGCAGCTTCTGCTGCTGGAAGCTGGAGGCCGGCATGGAGTTACGGTAGATGTCCTAAACACAACAACATCTTTAGCCGCAAATACAAAAACACATCTAATCGAAGTTCATTTGTGATTTAGGATCTAGAGCTAGAACGGAGGACCGCAATGATTTTTCCACCATGACCTCTGACCCCACACTGACCTCTGCCTCTTTCTTCAGGGTGCGTGTTTTCTCCACCTTCTCCAGCACCTGCTGCGCCTCGTCCACGTTCCCCTCGCCTCCCAGCTGCTCCGCCCGCGCCAGCAGCTTCCCGATCTCCTCGTTCAGCTCGTGCACACGCTCCGCCTGCCAATCACAGAACATCAACATTAGAGCAAAAACAGACAGATTCATAGTAAAACTCAGAGAGCGCAGCAAATGGGCATGAAAAATTAAATCAACTACAACCTTAAAAAAAATGTTATACTCTTACCTCACACAAAATAACAAAAAGCTACCAAATGGAAAGCTATTACACAAGAATTTGACATTCGTCCTTTTATATAATTATGAGATTGATTTATGTTTGCCTTGATTATATTTTATGTAATTTGATTCTATTTTGTTAGTTATGTTTATTTTCTTGAAATTAGGTATTTTCTGAAATATTTTTTGAGAGATATTGTCCATTCATTTTTTTTTGCAGTCAGATTTCTATTGATATGTCTAGGTTTCGCACTTGTAGTTAACTGTTGTTTTCACTTTTATGTTTACTGCCCTTATGTGAGGTGATTTCTTGATTGCCCTTGTATGTGTTTTTTTTTTTTGGTCATGTGGGTGATCATGTGATTTAGGTTAGTGCTGTATTTAAGGGCTGTACAATGGATGTGGTCATTGATGAAGATTACATCTTGCAACTCTGAATTATTATTAATATCTTAATATCTCGCAATTCAGACTTTTTCCTTAGAATTCTGTTTACATTAGGGCTGTGCAAGTAATCGATTGAGATTATCATGCGCATCTCATAAGTAAAGCTGTTTCTGTGATTAGTACTAAATCTCCATCACCTGCTTTCAAATGGAGCAGCATTTAATTCACAAAGCTGTAGTTCACTGACAAGCTACGCAATATCGCATTCATAATTGACTGTGATCTGTGATTATGAATGCAATATTGCGTAGCTTGTCCATGAACTACGGCTCTGTGAATTAAATGCTGCTCCATTTGAAAGCAGGTGATGGAGACTTACTACTAATCACAGAACCAGCTTTACAATTTGGACTTTTGTTCTCATAATTTGAAGCTTACACTTCACAATTCTGACTTTTCTCAGAATTTTATGCTTTTATTCCACAATTAAGACATTTTTTCTCAGAATTCTAAGTTTACATCTCGCAATTTTGACTTTTAATTAAAACTTCTAAACAAACTTAAAATTCTAAAAGAAAAACATCAGAATTGTGAGCTGTTAACGAACAATTGTGAGATATAAACTTACAACCGCGAAAAATAAAGTCAGAATTGTGGGATTTTGCGATCATCCTTTTTATTCTGTGGTGGAAACAAGGTTCTGTAGGATATGGTCCCTTTAAAAAGAAAACAGACTGAGTGGATTTCTTTTCTGTTTGCTTGTACTTCCTATCGAAACAGGAAGTTGGAACAGGACACATTAAAGGGATACTCCACCCAAAAACGATAATTTAGCCTTTTTTCACTTTTCCCATGTCGTTCCATATCTGTAAAAGCTTCGTTTGTCATCGGAACTGAATTTAAGATATTTTAGATGAGTTCCAGGAGGCTTGAGACTGTCCCATTGAGAACCTGGTAAATTACACTGTCATGGTACAGAAAAGTATGAAAGACATCGTCAGAGTACT
>SCHK01125310.1:0-17389 GCA_004124795.1 Poropuntius huangchuchieni
TTTTGTGGAAACAGTGATACATTATTGATAAATAGAAAATTTTAAATACAGCATTCATTTGAAATAGAAACCTTTTGTAAAACACTCTTTTAACAAATCTTACTGAGAGGACATATTTAAATGTCAATTTATATTTATAACATTATATCTCTGCATTTTAATATTTTGGGAAATTAAAGCAAAAATTAATTATATGAGCTGTATGTTTTCATCTTGCATATTGCTATTTGGAAATATTGTAAAAATTTGGTACTGAGCTTGGTTTTTAGGTATTTTTCTAGATATAGGTAATTTCAGCGAGTAGTTGAAATAACCATAAAAAATTGCTTTTAGAAGCAACATTGCAGACAAAATGTATTTTCATTCATATGTGACATATGTGCCTCCCCACTGTTAAAAAGCACATTAAAATGGCATAGAAGAATTTTAGCAATGAAAAAATGGTACACTTCACCTTTAAAGAGTCAGTACAGGCTGTCCTGTAACGTATGCGTTCATACTGTACACTGAACTCCACTTTTCTCTGGCCTCTGACCCTCCCCCCGCCACCTCCTTCAGTCAATAGCTTGTTCAGGGTTTAAGTGTTTCCTGACGCAGTGGAGATATTTACCATGTCTTCTCTCCTCTTTTATCTGCCTCTTCTACCCCAAAATCTCTATTCTCTACCTTTCTTTCTTTCTCTCTTTCTTTCTGTCAGTGACTACATAATCAAGGAGAAGACAGTCCTCCTGCAGAAAAAAGACAATGAAGGTTTTGGCTTTGTGCTGAGAGGAGCCAAGGGTAAGTGCAGGGTGCATAATATTTTATATATTAATTTATGTTTCAGCATTTCATTAGCCACAAAGTTAGATCACAGATTTGTCATTATGCGGTAAATAGACACTCATTAACAGGATCATATATTTTTGTCAAATACGTTTTTGTGAAAGACAAAGATTTTGAAGATAAAATAAATATTTAATCCCAATCAAAATTAGAAAAGAGAGAAAAGAAAAAAAAACACATCACAAACCATCCCTTACCAGACCTGTTTGCATTAAATTATAAAGTATGATGAAAATATATATATATATATATATATATATATATATATATTTTACTCATATTAACAAATGACGCATTAGTCCGTAGAGTTTCCATCAAGATAAGAGAAACGGGTGCTAGATTTTGTAAAACTGCTCAAATATTCCCTTCATTTGTTCCAAATGTAAAGTAGAAATCATCTCTCCAAGCCATAGCTTACATGGAAGACACTCCTTTTTCTTCCAGAACAACAGTAGTAACTACTTGGTTGTAATTAAACTGTATGCAATAATGAATGCATATACTCATAAAGTCCCAGAATTAAAAGTGCCGTATTTGCACCCTAAAAATCTCTGTTTTTGTTTAAAACCTATCTAATGTTATTAAAGTCGATGGCTTGGGGTGACAAAAAGCAGTTGTTGCGACATTACCCAAAAAAGACTGTGCCCCAAAAACTACTGGAAAAAAAAAAAAATCTTTTAATAAATCGACCCCCCTGAAAGTCATTGAATAATTCACACACTGCATAAGAGGGCACATTCACTCTTGCTCTTTATCTCTTACGCACACATTTATACCGATGCGTTCCAGAACTGGAATGAGAACATTTGACACAATCTTTTATCACTGTTCATCTTTTCTTTTTCATTTTCTCGTGTTTTCTCATAATCGTCCATGTATTGTCTATCTCAATAGAACATTCTGGACAGGCACGCTACACTGATTATATAAATGTCCTCTCTTTGTAGCTCAGACCCCTATAGAAGAGTTCACTCCCACCCCAGCCTTTCCAGCACTGCAGTACCTTGAGTCTGTCGACGAGGGAGGCGTGGCTTGGAGAGCTGGTCTGCGAATGGGAGACTTCCTTATCGAGGTGTCTGCAGAACTGCATCATGGAACTTATATTCTGTTCTTCCCTCTTGATCATTACTTCAAGTCTCTCTAGAAGTGTCCTCATTACTCAAGGTCTGTCTTTCTCTTTCTGTATATTGTTTCTTTCTCTTTTCCAGGTGAATGGTCAGAATGTGGTTAAGGTGGGACACAGGCAGGTGGTCAATATGATTAGGCAAGGCGGCAACAGCCTCATGGTCAAGGTTGTCATGGTTACCCGGAACCCTGATATGGAGGAAGGGGTCCGAAAGAAAAGTAAGAGATACAAATTCAAACAGCAGAGACAACAGTAAAGCATTATATGGTGATCATCATCAGACACCGGTGACGCTCCTTCTCTCTCTCTCTCTCTCTCTCTCTCTCTCTCTCCATACAGTCCCACAGCAGAGTAAAAGGCTTAGCACACCGGCTATCGCTCTGCGCTCCAAATCCATGACATCAGAACTGGAAGAGATGGGTAAGATGTGGGAAATGAGAGGACAGAAGAATGAGGGGGAAAACTAGTGCAGTGTTTCCCAACCTTTTTTGACCTCTACAGCCTCAGTTACCCCTTAATCAACACAAACCAGAAATGTTTCAATTTGAATTCATATTATGCTGGATGTGATTTACAGTGATCATTCTATCAAGCGACATAGAAACCTGCCTCTGTCAGGTGTTTTTATGTAGTACATACTCTACTGTTCAAAAGCTTGGGCTCATCAGGAATATTTTTAAAAGAAGTGTCATATGCTTGTCAAAGCTGCATTTATTTGATTAAAATACAGTAAAACATGAATATTGTGAAGCAGTATAACATTTTAAAATAGCTGTTTCTTTTCGATATATATTTAAAAAACGAATTAAGCAAAGGTGAATTTCAGCAGTCATTATCACAGTCTTCAGTGTCATGTGATCCTTCAGAAATCATTCTAATGTACTGATTGATGCTCAAGAAACATTTCTTCTTATTATTATTAGTGTTGAAAACATTTTGCTGTCATACATCTAGTCATAAAAAAAGTTAAGAAATCAAGCACAGTGTTGTGCTGCTTAATATTTGTGTGAGGGGAAAAAAATGTCTTTTTTAGAGCTCTTTAATGAACAGAAAGTACAAAAGAACAGCATTAATTTTGAAATGAAAAATCTTTTGTAAAAGTATTTGTTTTACTGTTATTTTTGATCAATTTAATATACTTATACATTTTAAAATACATTTATATATATATATATATATATATATATATATATATATATATAAACGACTAACAAATTTTTTTGAACAGTAGTGTATTTAGCATTATAACATACAAAAAGTACAAATCATGATGAATAATGGTAAACAATTATTTTAATCTATTAGCAGCCCTAATATTTTAAGGAGTAATTTCTATCATATGGGTTTAGCAAAAAGCAAAATCTTTTAAGTACTTCCTGCTTATGTAACCCCTGGGGTTTGCATACCCTCGGCTGGGAATCACTGCACTAGAGGACAGAACCAGAAGGTTTAGAGAGAGAGAGGACAGTGAGGAGAGAAATTCAAGAGAGGATGAAAGAGCCAGATAGAATAGTTTGAACGGTCAGAAGGGGGAGGGATAGAAGAAGAGAGCGTGAATGGAAGAATAAACTATCACAGTCATACGCTGAAAGAAGTAGAAAGGATGGAGGGAAGTGTTTGAACTGGATGGCATAGAGATAGAGAGGAAGAGAAAGAGAGAGAGAGAGAGAGACAGCATTAAGAATGTTCTTTCACTGTTCTTTCAGAGGTTCCACACTGTCACTACCAGCACCCCCACTACAGGTAACCCCCCAAAAACTGTCCCCTCCCAACCCTTATATCCCCCGCCTTCCACCTTATCCCTCAATCCTACACCTGCAACCCCTGTTAGCTTCAACCCTAAACCTCAATCTAAACCACCTCCCTTGTAGTCACACACCTCTGGCTCTCGGAGAAACAGGTTTCTGAGCGCTGTGTGTGTTGCTGTGGTATTGTAGCATTGCTAGAGAGGCACAGTATGTTCTGGCTCAAGGTGTCACCATTTAGTTTACCAGTCAGCCTTATATCACATCAAGAGAATCAGACTAGATTATTTAAGCTGCCCACCACCAAGACAAACACTGGTTATTGCCATCTGTATCCAAATCAATGTATACACCTCCCTCTATCCAACCTTTGAAACTAAAATCACCTCTGTAGTCCACTGAGGCATGTTTTCCCTTCTCCCTTCTCCCTTTTCTTCAGCCCAAGCAATATTCTCAGAGCTCACAGTCCCTAGTGGCACTGTGTCTGCTGTAAATGCTCAACGCTCACCCCAGCCCAGTTCCCATAATTCAGTAGTCAGGGTTAGTGTGAGGGTAATGCAATTCAGTAATAGTGAGTACTGATTATAGCACACAGTCGGATTGGCTGGCTTCTACGGAGGTTCTGGAAATCGGGGCGAACAGGTTTTAATCATAAACATAGTCATGTTTACAATGAACACTTGCTAAGCAAAAGCTAGACGTAACAACTTTAAGTTCTTGGTATTTAATTTTTTTAAGTTTATCCAATGCACTTAGTAGCACGTAAAAAGGACATCCTTGCGCACAACTGCATGTTCAGTACAGATGGACAATATATCAGCTGTCATGTTGATACCATTATGATAAGTAAAATAGGCCAATATATACACTATTATTCAAAAGTTTGGGGTCAGTGATATTAAAGGGGTCAAAATGTGATCAAAATTCATCAACAGGGATCATAATGGTCTTTCAATTTTTACAAAGACATATTTAAAATAAAAGCTATTATTTTGAGTTTTCAATTTATTAAAGAAAAAAAGTGTCCCACTTTCCACAAAATTATAAAGCAGCACCACTGTTTTCAGCATTAGTAATAATAAGAAATGTTTACTGAGCACCGAAGCTGCTTATTAGAATGATTTCTTAATGATCATGTGAGGCTGGAGTAATTGATGCAAAAATGCAGAATTGCTAAATTACATTATATATTAAAATATATTATAAATAGAAACAGTTATTTTAAACAATATTACTGTTTTTACTGTATATCTGATCAAATATATGCTTACTTGGTAAGCATAATAGACTTCTTTCAAGAGCATTTTTAAAAATCTTACTGAATTTTTTTGAAAGGTAATGTCATTAATTGATAATTATCAGAAACAGTCACATAACCTATCTTTTTTATTCTATTCATGGGTTATATTTTCCATTTAGCTTTTATTGAAGAAAGTTGACCATAGGTATGTTTAATTTCCTTATCAATACTTAATAGTTCTACACTTTTGAAATGGTTGTTCAATAAGAAAGTTGTAGAAAGTGGTAGGAAAGTTTCTGCAGCTGTGTAGATTCATATTATATTGGTCAATTTTATATATATTTATATATATAGATTGGATTCTAGATATATGTAATTATCAGTAATTGTCATATACCAAAATCTATGCATCACTAGTATTCAGCTTTTGTTTTCAGACAATATTTTCCAGTTATAATTCTTGATGACTTTAGAACCATTTACAGGTATTGTTATGCAATTATTTGAATAAACTACCACTTTGTTTCATATCAGTTTATTATTGTTGCGTCAACGGATCATCAGATTTACCCATCCCTAAACATATAAACATATAAAAGGCAAAGTATGGCTTTTTTTTTTTTTTTACATGTTGTAAAAAGTGATCCCTTCTTGTCTAAGTGGGTGTTGTTTTTTTTTTTATCCACAATAAGCTACTGTGTAGAACAGACTTAATGCCAAAAGTCCAGAGACTAATGTAGGGCACAAGAATAATGCATGTCTACTGTTACATTTAATGCTGTTGAAGTTAATACTCCCTTACGATAACTGGATCAGAGTGCTTTTAATGTGTAACTGTTGTATCTTCTCAGTTTACTGAAGGTGTCTCAGGTGTTTAATGTGTGCAGGTATTATGTTATTTCATACCCTATGTCTATTCAAATGCAGCAATTTAATGTGAGTGAAGAACTCTCACCTTTTCAGACGTATTCACCTCTCCACCTGGTGCAGTGTCCCACCTCACTGGCTGCCGTGCTCTAAAGATAGCCGAGATTGCTCTAGCATGAATGTCTTGCTGCACTGGTACCTTATAAAACAGGCAGCAGCACCTAAAATGTAAAAAGAAAGACAGAAACAACTCTAGGAAGACAAAAGGGCAGATTAGTTTTAACAGGCAAGCAGATCAACCCCTCCTCTAATTCCCCTGGAATCCTTCAGCTTTATATGCGTACAGAAACACCTACACATACATGTATATACAAAATCCCTACACACTCACTTGTGGCTTTTATGAACCTTTCCTGCACACTTTTGTCGCACGGGTTGTTTTTTAGTTGATTGATCGAAACCCCTAACTAATCTGTCTTATAACCTCCCTAATCCTTCTGTCTCTCCTGGCATTCCATACACAGTGGACAGAGGTAAGAGACACTTCACTTTCACTTAAGTGTTTTGCTGAAGTTGAGTGAATTCAGGATTGGGAGTGCATTTTTTTGTGCATCCTGGAAAAGAGTGCTTTTTCTATTTGTTTGTGCCTGACCTAAATAAAAAATAGTTTAACCTCTTGCTACTTGTTAGTTGATGGGAATGTGATTACAGCATTAACAGCTCATACAGTATTACTACAGGCTGATGGTGTTCCATCTTACATTGACTCTCTGTTTGCTTAATCACAGCCTCTGCCCCATGGAAAAAAAAATCAGGTAAAGCTCTTTGTCTGCTCTGTCTGTCTTGTATTAGACACTTGACCTAATGTGCCTGCAAATATTTCTAATGGGATGAAACCTGTCTATCTGTTACAGAGTTCGAGTCTTCACAAGCTACAGAGAAGAAGAGGACAGTTTATCAGATGGCTTTGAGTAAGAGAGTCATTGGCTTTATATAGAGGCACTGTCATGCATATAGTCATACTCAAAGTTCAAAAATCAAGGGATAGTTCACCCAAAAATGTATATTCTGTCATCAATTATTCAGTTATGAAATTAAAAATTGTATGACTGAGTACCAAAGAGATATTTAGCGAAATGCAAAATAGATGGGGCCAAAAAAATGAAACATGAGGTGTATAGGCTGCAATTTGTTTTCTTATTCTTTGAAAATCTTGCTTGACTGGCATGACCACAGTTTACTTTAATTGTAAATCAATTCAAGCCAAAAATAGAAATCGATTGTAAATTAATTAATTAATTACTTCTCTCTCTTTCATTCTATGGCAGATAAACTGGATGAGATTTTAGCAGCAGCACAGCAGACCATCAGTACCAATGAGGCCCCAGGGCCCCGGGTTCAGGGGGTAAAAAGAGAACGGGGCAGAGGCTTTTATAATGAGGTGTGTTTATGTGTGAGACGATTGAAGCAGTTATTAATGATGACTAAGATCATGATGATTATGAGATGAGATTTATAAGATGATGCTCAAGATGAGGAAAATATTTATCAAAATTGCATTCTTTTAAAAATTGGGTCATAATGTTATTTCTCTCCATGTATTTTGGCAGCCAAATTTCGACCAATCGGGAATGGGGATGACATCATCTGGGGCAGGGCTAGGCTATGACCGTGGTCAATTTGTGTCTGGCCACGGCCCTCCGCACGGTATGCTGCGACAGAAGTCCATCGGTGAGGCTGTCTGTTAGTCCATCTGTCTGTCTGCCCACCTGTCTGTCTAACCATACTGCTGTACGTCTATGGTACGTGCGTCTAGAGCACTCAAAAGAGTGCAGCTGTGGGTTTGCTTCAATGCTTATTGTCTATGCTTATCATAATGCTTTATTGCTCTAGAAAAGAGACTATACATGTCAGTTTTTTTAAACAGTCCATGAGAATCTTGTCAGGGGTTTGACTGGGTTACTGGAGAGGTCAATTGCCACAACAAAGGTGAATGAGATTTATTTCATCTGGTGCTCAGCATTATGTTCATTCTTGGTTGAACTATGAAATTTAAAGCCCATTAATAACCCCAAAGATTATTAGCACACTATCTGTATGATAAGAAATGCTTTCTGTCCCATGCCTTAAATATGTAACGCTGTCAATGTCAATATGTGATTAAATGTTCAATATGAACATGTTCAGTTTCTTGGGTTGCACAGTTGCTAACTTTATTTACATTAAAAAACAAACAAGAGCATTTGTTTATTTTTGCATGTTATTAGATAAAGCTGTTGTGTATGTGTCACTTCTTGTGTCCTCAGGTAGACTTTATGTTTGTATTGCATTTGTCCTTGTATAACACACTGTAACTAAAACTGGTCTGCACTGGCACAAAAGAGCATTGCAGAAGTAGAGAGATGAATGGCTTGTACATGTTTCTGCTGGGAGATTGCCCAGTTATGGTAATAACAGACAAGCTGACAGACAGACAGACATACTACAAGATGGTCTCATTTCTGTATCCCATTTTATTGCCCTCTGCTCTTTTTTAGGAAATAAAGATATCTTTTCCTTTCTTACTCTTTTCTCACTTCCAGCTGTTGTACATTCTCTTTCTCTCTCAAACATATTTTTCTTTTGTCTTTGTTGTTTTGTAACACTCCTTTCTATTCATTCTCCCTTTATTTATTTCTTTGAAAATGTATTTCATCTTTCTCTTTTTGGTTTTCTTTTTCTGTAGGGGTTCCAGAGGAGGAGAAGCAGTTCCTTCATCCTCCAGCCATGAAGTTTGCTCGCAGTCTTTCAGTACCTGGCCCAGATGACATCCCTCCTCCCCCTACTACAGCTCCCCCTGAGCCCCCTTTCTCCTCAGCTCCCCCTCTTGGCTTTAGGGGCAAAACATCCCAGCAGCCGTCTGTTTCTGTGTCCCAATCCACCTCTTCTTCTGCACATTATCAGCTCTACTCACAGTCAGTACATGTAACACATGGACCCAGAGACAGGTCCCCTGGACCACCTGCTGGGTCCGGAACCGGGGAGCTCTCTTACTCCCATGCTCAAGCCCACCCCTCTGTGCCAAGCAGGACTGCCTCCAGAAAGGTGATTGGGTACACAGGGGACCTTGCAGGGGCTGGAGGAGCACCAGGAGCCAAGGCAGCAGCATTGAGAAGGGGCTACAGCAATGCAGTCCCACCCACTAGTGTCGCTACTGTAATTCCACAACAGCAGCAGACTACTCAGAGCCAACCTTCCAGGATGGACCGCAGTGCGACAGGGGCAGGAGCAGGGGCAGGTGGCGTGTCGAAAGGTGGTGCCCGGAGAGGGAAGGGGCCCTTGGTGAAGCAGTCAAAGGTGGAGGATCTGCGTCAGGGCCAGGGCACACTGGAAGGGAAGGGGTCAGTGGAGAAGAGCTCTATTCCTATCCCAACCATCATCGTTAAAGCTCCTTCCACCAGCAGCAGTGGTCGCAGTAGCCAAGGCAGCAGCATGGAGGCTGAACCGCCTCCTCCAGGAGAGAGTGACAGTTCTAAACCCCAACCTGTTGTTCCCCCACCTGCACCCACTGTTCCACCGCCAGCCCCTCCATCTATGCCTGCTCCCCCACCCCCATCACTGCCATCACTTCGTACTCAAGAGAGTTTGGACTTTACCAGCCAGTTTGGTGCTGCCATAGTAGGGGCAGCTCGCAGGGACCGAGAACGATTCCATGAAGCACGACGGAAGAGTGCCTCCTTTTTTCTTTCTGCTGAGGAAGATTTGGGTGGAGCAGGAGAAACGGGAGGACGGACCCAAACTTCTCAACAGCAGCTGAGTTCCCAGCCTTCACCACGCCTGCGACCGTCCAAATCTATAGATGAAGGCATGTTCTCAGGTGATACTTTTATCCACCACACGCGCAGTATGCCTCCTGCCTTCGGCCTGCCTGAGTATTCCTCACCTGCTCCTCCTGGGGATTACCAGCCTAAGTCTGTACCTGCTGACTTCTATGGGGCAGGAGGCCGACAACAGCAGCAGCAGCAGCAGCAGCAAGCCTCCACCACAACTTTCATTCACCCATTAACGGGGAAAGTTCTGGACCCTTCATCCCCACTAGGCTTGGCGTTGGCTGCAAGGGAACGTGCCTTGAAAGATGATGGTCGCATGCGCAGGGAGAGGACCACTGAACATCATTTCACCCGTCAGTTGTCCAGCATTGGGGCCTTTCCCTCGTCCACTGCACAACCAACGTCACACATCTCCTACTCAATGGCCTCGTCTTCCTCTGCAACCTCCTCTGCTGCTCAGTCCGCAAGCTCCTCCTCGTACCTTGTTACCTCCTCATCACTCGCTGCCACCACTACATCCACTCGGCCTCCGTCTCCCAGAATCCTGCGTGGAGCAGGAAGCAGCTGGGGTGAGGAAGCAGGGGTTGGAGAGCGTGCAGAGAGGGAGGCTGCTGGCACCTCTGCTCCCAGAGAAGGCCTAAGGGTTCGTTTCTCTGAGGATAAAACTGTCCACACGCACCACTATCAGTCTCAGCACTATCAGCCCACCTACAAGGAGCGTGAACGAGAGCGGCAGAGAGAGAGGTCACGAGAAAGAGAGAGAGAACGAGAGAGGGAAAGAGAGATAGAAAAAGCTCAGACCCAGTTACATCAGCAGTCCACACAGCCAACGCCCCAGCAGCCTCGACGCCCTTCATTCTTGAGGATGGAGAGTGAGGCTGGGGCATACATCCTTTCCTTGACACCACCTTCTCCACCTCCAACAACAGCCCCTACACGTCCTTCAGCAGGAGCTGCAGGTGAAGGTGCAAGTGGCACAGGTCTGATGGTTCTCCCTCCCCCAGCTCCCTCAGTAGATGCAGATGATGAGTTCGTGTTTGTTGATCCTCTCCCTCCACCTCTGGAGTTTGCCAATAGTTTTGATCGTGGTTTGGGTTACTCTGCGATGATGTCCCACAATGTGACAGCCCGCCAGCAGCTTCATGCTCCACCTCCACCACCTCCCCCGCCACCACCTCCCCCTCCAAAAGACTCCTTTATGTCTGGGTTCCCACCTCACACACCCCTGCCCTCACCCCAGGCAGGAGATTCCACAACTTCCAGCCTTACTTCCTATGACAGTGAGGTCGCCAACCTCACCCAGTCAGCCCCGTCTCCCTCTCCATCTTCCCCCAACCCTCTACCGCCTCCCTCCCCCTCCACCTTGCAGCCCTCTGGGCCACCTCCACCTCCTTCTGTATCACCTCCGCCACCACCCACCTCCTACCATAGACCGTTTGGCCTATCTCAGTCACAACACTTATACAACAGTACAAATTCAGCCGGACGCTCCTCTTCTCCCACACCACCTCCTCTCTCTATTCCAGCTCCACCTGCCTACCGGGGCCCTCCAACAGCAACATCCACCCCAGCAACTTCTGTATCTCTCAGAGGCGCCTCAACTGTGACCGCAAGCTGTTCCACAACTGCTTCTACAACTGTCGTCTCTTCTGCTAGTACTGCTGCGGCCGCTGTCACACCACACACACGCATTGCAACTGTCTCCACAGTAGCTACAGGGGGTAGCAGACGGCCCAGCGCAGAGCATCATCCTCCACCCAGCGCAGCTGCAGCTAAAAGCGGCGAGTCCCAGGAGACAGTGGTGGATTCTGGGATTGAGGAGCTGGACAGCCGAAGCAGCAGTGACCATCACTTAGACAACATCCTTGCACTTAGTGGTAGTGGGGTCAGAGAAAGGTTGGAGAGAGCAGGGATGGGTAGCTTGGGTGGAGTTGGAGAGAGAGGTGGGGCAACAGAGGCTGACAGAACAAGTGGGGCAGACTTTTTAGAGTCTTATATGAGCTATCTTGATGGACAGACTTTTGAAATGCACAATGCCAAAGCCGCCAGCACCGCATCCACCTACCCAAAAACACAGAGGTACAGAGAAGGGAGCCGAGCTGGAGATCTTCGACGCCAAACCAGCACGGCACCCCCTGCATACCACCGTCGTAGGGACGATGAAGAGGAGGAGGAGGAGGTAGAAGAGGGAGAGGAGGAGGACGTGAATGTCCGCGATGGCTATGGAATGAGGGAAGGGCCAGGGATCGCTCGCTCCTCTGTAATGTACTTTGATCGGCCCCGCACTCCAGAGATAAAACCTCTGTGGGGTGATGGGTCGGCCGGAGCAGCGCAGTCCATGGGGGAGGGAGGGGTCCAGACTGGGGGGACATATGTGGAGGCACGTAAACTGCATCCTCCCATGTCCGGTATGAAGGCAAGCATCATCAATGAACTCAGTACCAAATTACAGCAGAGGAGCAAAGGAACGGAGAACTGGGGAGTTCAGAGATCACTGAGCAGACATAGGTATTTGTGTGTTATCAGTATTGGTATATGTGCATGACTATGTGTTAATGTCTGCATGGTGGCCTTGAAAGGAGGCATGTGGCATGGGAAATCTCTAAGCTGCACGAGCATTGTGTGATTTGGTAAGCCATGAGTCATAATCAAAATACAAGCCATTCAGTTTAAGAACTCTTGGGATATTCAGAGTAACATAGTTTTGGAAATCCCGTTTTTTCTAAGTGTCTCAAACACCAATGAACTCCGTGTGTGTACTGTCTAACTGTGTCTGTTAAACTGTCCTCTCTTTTGTGATTTCTGCTTTTTATCGCACTGTCCATGTACGTCTGTTTGTCCTACATCAGACACAGGTAACTGCTGAACTATTCCGCTCTCTCTTTCACTTTACTGTCAAACTCTTTTTTTTCCTTTTTCTCTCTTTTTGTCGTATCTCTTATTCGTTTTCCTTAATTTGTGTTGCATTTTCTCTCATTTCAGGTTCTCAGAGGACTCCACAGGTGCACTGAGTCCTCCCTCTGTCCGCTCTAGCTCCCCATCTCCTGTTCAGCTCTCTCAGCCTGCCTTGTCTCCCTCCCCCACCCCTTCTTCCCAGCCGCTTTACCCAAACTGGGCTCGATCTCCTTCCCCTCAGCCCCCTGCTGCCTCATCCCAGCTTCCTCCCCGATCCCACTCACCTGTTTCTCCCTCTTCATATTCGCCGTACCCCACCTCACCCAAACACCGGCCCGTTTACCGCACCAAAGCCCTGGAGTTCCAGTTTATCCCCAGCCGAGAGTCACGAAAGGCAGAGTCTCATCACGCTCAGCGCAGACGAGCACCCAGCCCATTAATTTCTCCCTCTGACCGCCCCAAACTTGGCCCTCCTCGCCCCTCTTCCCTTCCCATTCTCCCCACCACGCCCCTCTATAGCAGCTTGTATGACCTCCGTGGTTCTATTACTCCACCCTCACCTGCCAATCCTCTTGGGGACCCCTACTTCTCCCCCTCTCCCCCTCTCTTTGCCCCCTCAGGGGCTCCACCTCCTCCAAATTCCTCTCTAGTGGTCTCTCGCTCCTTGTCCCCCACCCACTTCCTGTCAGGGACTTCTTCCCCACCACTCCACCCCATTCCTCCACCCACTTGCCTGAGTTACCCCCACCTCCCGCCCCCTTCACCCACCAAACCCTTCGCCTCCAAACCACTCCCATACTGGACCAAGTATGACGTTGCGGATTGGCTGGGCTACCTGAACCTGGGTGAGCACAGGGAGCGTTTCCTAGACAACGAGATTGATGGCACGCACCTGCCCTCTCTTACCAAGGATGACTACCTGGACCTGGGTGTGACCAGGGTTGGCCATCGCATGAACATAGAGAGGGCACTCAGGAGAGTGATGGACAGGTGAGAGGAGGGATAGAAGGGGAAGCAGAGAGACGCAAGGGAGGACAGCGATGGAGAGGGATTAGGGTGAGAAAGGGGTAGTGCATGAACAAACAAAGCTAGTACAGATGAGGTAAAAACATTGATATGCTATTGATTGCTAACTTCTGGGAACATTTGGAGTGGGACCGCTGCATGAGGTCCAGGATGGCATGGGGAAAGAGAAGGAGAACAGAAAGGGGGATGCGGGCGAGCAAGAGAAATGATTTCCTTACACTTTCCACCTTCCCCCCTATCATCAGGCTGTCTTCTAGCACTTTCCCCATTTCTGCCCTCTCCTCTCGAGATGAACGGACAGACAGAAGGAGAGATGAGGCCAACCGGAGTTGAGAGGACAGGAAAGATGAGGTGACAACTGCTGCCATCAGAGATTATTCCCTGAATTAAGAAAAACGCAGGAAGAGGTGACTTCGACATCAAACTGCCGACTCGCAGATGGAGAGATACAGAAGAAACAGAGAGCATTGAAGGCCTGTCGAACTGTGAACATGCCTGCGCTTACGTGTGTTTCAGTCAACAAAAACATAAACACCCACATACACATCCGTACAACATACATATCAACATTTAAACAGAACACACTTAGTTTGAGCTTGCAGGCACTCACAAGGTGATCAAAATGGAAATAGATGAATCAAATCGGGGAAACTAACTCTACGAGGATACCCAATTTACATGAGAAGGTAACATACTACATAACTGAGCCAAATAATTTGAGGGAAACAATCAAAATGCTCTTTAGCTTTCCTGTTTTTCTGTAGTTTATAGGAAGAGATAGGGAGAAAGAGAGATATTGAAACCTCCTTTGCTATCTTTCTCTTTTTCTCAGATTTTCAGCTGAGTCTGTATTACTGGCAAATATTTACTAATGGTCTCATTTATAGAGTAGGTTCAATGGAGACCAATGCAGGGAGGGCAAGTACTGACAAACCTCCTGTCTGGCATGACTAGGGAAGCCCTTAAAATAGAGGTCAATTTAACGGCAGGCACTTATTTGGTAAGACTGTGTTTATGCTTGGGTTCCTGTTGTTTGTGTGTGAGTGCGTGTGTGCGCGTACTTGATAATGTGAAAGGTTATCACTAGAGGCATGACCGTGATTTGTTATGTGTTTTTACCTCACCAATGGAGGGATTCTATTTTGCCGAAGCCAGATTGGGGCTTGTGCTTATCTTGTATTTCACTAGAACTTCTTTACCTTCTCATGTCTTATAATGAAATAATATATACATAAATATATATAAATATATATATATATATACAGACTGGTCACTGTATTACAAACCCGTAGCAAAAATAAGTGCCCAGACCAACATAACAGACACACAAGCACTCTACCACTTACATGCACTCAGTACATCCTCAGTCTACTGATAGCAACATACACCAACGTACGACAACACCTGTCGATGACGATACACTCATCTCTTTTATTTATATGACACATAATGGGACACAATAAAATATCTATGTATGGATACAAGATGAAGATAGTTATAACGCAAAAAATCTTTTAAAGAAGGAAGATGATACAACATTGTAAAAAGAAAAGTATATATATATATATATATACTGAAAATTTATCAACATTTTTACCACAGACTCTCAAAATATAGAGGTGACTACGACTTCAACGAACCTATCAACGATATCAAGGCTCCATTTTAAAAGAGGAGACAACATGGAGATGAGGGAGAGGGAAAACCAAACTGCCTGTATTTCTTTCCAAGTCACTCTCCCTCTCTCCTTCCAAAAAACACTCTTTCTATGGAGGCGAGGCAAGACGAACATGCACTCTGACATGGGTGAGGGATATATGCTAATATCTGTTTTAATACGATGATTGTTCCTATAACAATTTTTAAACTCTAAGTGGGTCTGGAGTTCTGTTGTTGATTTAACAAGAGATGTTATTAATTGCAGTCACTGTTCTCATCGTCCTTGCTGTTATCGCTATAAGCTGCAGTGTTTCTTGTTTGTTTCTGAGCGCAAATGCTGGACAGGTGTTTATGCTTGACTTTTCTTTTTTTTTTTTATTTGTGACCACATGCAACATGTTCAGATCTTTGGTACCTCTAGGACTTAAATTAGAGACAAGACTTTCATATCTTACAATGTCCCTCACCCTCCTGCTTTTCCCTTCCAACACAAAATTATTGTGTCATCACTTTGTATGCAAGGACTATCAAGAAGTTTATTGTGTGTGGCAGTAGATATACCCTTTACATTCATATTCCATCACTCGAACTTATAAGTAAATCTAGTGACCTCCAGCCCTCATCTCCCACATCACAAATTGTTGCTCAATCAATTAAAAGGGCTCCTCATCATTACATTGCACCTTTCATGAGTTATTCATCCCTTTTCTCTTCCTTTCATCTGCAGTCACCTCGAGTCCAAACCACCAACATCTCCACCTTTATGTTACCTTTCTGTCTATGTCTCTTTCAGGATCGTCGGTAAAGATTTTGCCCCCTTCATCTCCCTTTGCCCATCTTGCATCTGTTCGTCTTCTCAGAATGAGTGTGGGATTCATGTATCATTCATCACAGCGCTGGCTTTACCTTAATCACCCACATTGGACAAAACGATTGAAGAACTCATTGTATTTTTGATGTTTAAGACTGGTAAGTATAGTGATGTTGATAACAGTAAGGACAATGAAAGAAATTGTCATTCTGAGATGGAAAAAAGTTTTAAAGAATCTCTGTCTTCCAAATGTTTAACATGAGTTTAACGTGTAATCAAATCATGCTTTCTACACATCCTGTGTTTCCTGTTGTCTCATCTTTCCACAGTCAAATTCATCAACCCAATTCGCTTCAATAGCAGCTGGTGTTGTACTCTGATGAATGGTAAATATTCTCACTTTCCAATATTGTCCACTAGGTGGAGTAAAAGTCACACAGTTCTCACCTCTTACAGAAAAGGAAATCTTTAAGCCTTTGTTCAGTCCTCAAGCTCTGCAGCTCAATATTGCAATTTGCATTGCATTATTGCATTGTCAATATTGCAGCTTCTAATAATGGAACAGTATTCATACACGCTTTCACACTACAGAGATATGCATAATCATGCTGAGGATACATGCACATTGAAGATCACATAGCCATTAAAGGGTCTGGGCAGTGTGACCTAGGAAGAGGTCATGGATCACACACAGGAGCAACTGATGCAGTAGCTGTCCAGGGTGTGCAGAAAGCATCTTTTTTCTTTTAAATTGAAGAAAATTAACTATGAACAGATAAGAGGTTATTTACAGAATATATATGTGTATGCGATTATAAATATTCATATACACATATGAAATACAAATGTTTTAAGAAATGACTAAAGGTTATTAGAATTATAATAAAAGATGCAGGAATTACTTTTGAGTGGCTTGTGGTTTGTTTACTAAAGCATGCATTTATATTATTTGGTAGCCTGTATGGGAGTTTTAAAATCATGTACAGTTGTTCTTATAAATTTACACCCTGCTAAATGTTTATTGAAAAAAAGAGGGATAACAAAATATATTTTAGTAATTACACTATTTACATAGGCTAACATGTGTTTTGATATAATACACAAGTCAAAACAACAGGTAATTTACACAAATTAGCTGCTTCTTAATATGGTGAGTAGCGTTCTCAATGATTTTTGCATGTTTTGTGATAGTTGTGCCAGCTTTGTCCTAAAAATCTAAAATCTAAGCTAAAAATCGTCAAGGTCCTGCACATTCTCTGGCTTTCAGCAGGAATGTAAAATGATTGAGATTCAGCTCTTCACACTTGAACAACTGAGGGACTCGTACACAACTACAGAAGATGCAAACATTTAGGGTAAACGTACCTATTAAGCTCACGTACCCAT
>SCHK01125447.1:0-10599 GCA_004124795.1 Poropuntius huangchuchieni
TTGTCTCTAGTAATTCTGTGTCTGCTTTTTTAATTTCCATCATATTTTTGGTTAAATTTAAGCCAGCAATAGTAATTTTCAATCAATATTTGAGTTAGTTAAAACAACCCAGCATGTTGGGTAAAATATTTAACCCAATTGGATGGGTTAAAATAACCCAACGCTGGGTTTGTCCATATTTGACCCAGCATTGGGTTACCAAAATAACCCAATTTGGGCTGTTTTAACCCAGCAATTTTTTAGAGTGCACCATTTACACAAATTTGCATTTTTTTTGTTTGCAGATAATCATTTTCAAACTTGCACTTCGAGACCCGTTTTTAAAAGTTTGTGTTTCAGGCTCTGAAAACATATTGTCATGTAAATGTAAAACAGTGTAGTGTAAACACCCCCAATATCTGGAGGTTGATCAGCTTTCTAACTACTCTAAGATTCACAATTTACTGCTATTCCATGCACAAGCTTAGATAAGCAAATTGTGACAAAATATATTCAAGAAATCCCTTTTAAAAGGTCAACCTCTGCCTCCCTTGATTTATGAGGTAAATAACCATTTTAATTCACTGAAGTTGAAAATCAGTATTATTATGAATCATTTCCATGTGTGTGGATCAGTAGCCTGCAGTTGAAAGTGTGTGTGAATCTGTAATTAAAATCTACACAATGACAGAGAGGTAAACAAACACACTTACTGTGAAAGATGTTCATGCAACAGATCACACCACATGACCATTTACCCATAACGCCCTCCTGCTGTCGTATAACTGCCCCAGCTGAGCCAAAACCAATCTCGGTAAGAGTAGGCATGGCAGCCACTCACAACAGCTGCAGTGGTCCGTCAGCCATCTGTGATCACAAACACACTCAAAAACACACGACAGAATATACTGGTTATTTACTGCAGTGTTTTCATGCAATGGCTAACACTAATCTCAGCGAACACACAGATAATGTGTTAGTCTACTGTGTCCGTTATGAACAGGTGGCTCATTCAGCATTCATGACGGTCACTTGAAGCTTAAGAGGGTTGAACCCGTGACCGACCGGTTAGTAATGCAGATCAACTGGTTTTGCTTCAGAACACAGATTTGACATTGGACATAAAGCTAGCTAAATTGGCGCAAACTGGAAGCTTCTTGATTGCCATTGATGGTTCCATGAAGATTCTTTAACATCCATGGAACCTTTCCATTCCACAAAAGTTTCTTTAGATTATTAAAATGTTCTTCACATTATAAGGAAATGGTTCTTTTAAGAACCGTTCACTGAACGTTCTTTGTGGAACTAGAAATGGTTCTTTAGTGGAACCTTTATTTTTAAGAGTGTACGATCTACATAGGCCCAACAAAATGTGTAATTGTTTACAATTAATAAGAATTGTAATAATCCAGTGAGATTTTTGTTTGCACAAGGAGCCTGAAAACAGCCATCATCATCCAGTCGGTCTGGCATGTTTTATGAAGAAACAGAACAAACTGAGACAGACTAAATCCAGAAGAACTGTGGAAATGTCTCCAAGACACATAGTTTAACGATTTGGTGATTCCCGAATCCATATTTCCAATGAACATTCACAAACAGCATCACAACATAGTGTGGCTTGAACTACAGCTCTCAAACTGTTGTTAGAAGCATTGTTTCTTGTGAGAATAACATAGACACCTGAGAAAAATAAATTGAGCATAAAATCCATGTCTTTCATTGCATGCATGTACACTCAATTAAATCACACTCAACCCAGCACTTGGTGAAATATGGACAGACCCAGTGGTTGGGTTAAATGTTTGAATGGTTTGAATGGTGGATGTGTGACAAAGTTCCTTCTTTTTTTGGAAAGAGTCTTGACTAGCTAGCTTGTTTCTCCAACAATGCATTGTACATTTGTAGCAAGTTACGTCATTGTTTGGGAAACGCATGCCAAAACAGATTTCTTGCATTAGTTGAAGTACATTTTCTCTTCAGTTTTCCTCTGACATTTAGATTTAATGTTATTGTCCCTTCACTTTAACCAAGCCTTAGTCATTACAGTAAACTGACACTTAAGGTTTAAGATACAAATACTATTTAATAACATTTTATGGTGACAGTAAGTGTTTTTATTTGAATACTATTTAAAGTTTAATCTGACATTAATGGGATATAGATGAGACATGCCCAAGTGATAACAAACGGATTTATAGGTCACTTAATAACAACATAGCAATTTATGCTGCAACAACATACACAGATCAAAATAAAAACGTCAAACACATTGATTAAAACTGGTGTTTACTTTCATTCTGTCTAGCGTGAAAAAAGATAAGATATGACTGAAAATATCAAAGGGTTTATGTCGAACTGCAATTGTACTGTCTTTGATAAAGATACTTCCCTGACGGGATCAATACTTTAATCAGGACACAAACACAGGACTGATTTACTTCCATGAACTGCAAATTATTGATCAAATTTTCTCTACTGGAGCTCAAGTGAGTGCATTATGAGTGGCATTTTTTTTTCACGCCTCCCCCAGTGTGAAAAAAAGTAGGCCTGAAAACAGCAGTCCACAACTAAACGATAATTTAGGCAACTAATTCATTAATATATACACAACTAAAAATACAGTTTATTTGTAAAAATAAATTTTACTTATTATACATTTTATTTTTTAATAATTTTATTTAAAATATAAATTCAACAGCGCATCACAGATGCTGTTCATAAATGAACTTTTGTACCCAGAACTTGTAAGTTTTAGTTAAACTGAAGTCGTTCATCTTACCAGTTTGATGTATTGCTGTCTGAAAGTTCGGTTCAGTCTCCTCCAATGCAGTTATATGTAACTCAGAAATTAATAATCATAATAAATCACTCAGAAAAGGTCACAGGTGCAGATATTGCTTTTTAACTGATGGTTAGCCACAAAATAAAATGGAGACGACAAATTCATTCATCTTCAATGTTTCAATCAATACATATAAATATACATATGTCATATTATTACTATATTTACTGAATTAATGAGTTTTACCCACATTTCGGCTGAACAAAACAGCAGGCCTTTTATATGTAAAAGGTCAACGCTCCTCCATTCGTCTTTACAACCTGGAAAGGTCAAAGCATTACTCAAAGATTTATCATAATGCAGATGAAACCTACACAGATAATCCATGGCAAAACAGATTATGACACAATGCAGGATGGCACACTCTCACTGGCTGTGTACCGGACGACTGTTTCTGGCCATATGGGCTAGAAAATTCTGTCTTGGAAACAGCAAACTTGAATTAAAAAGCCAGATGACAACACTTAACATCATTTAGCTGTTTGTGGGTCAGATTTGAAAGGTTAGACAACATCCTACGTGTGGATCAAAGCAGCTTAGACCCAATCAAACATTTCCACCGCAGCTCTCCTCGCCACGGTGGAGTAAACACTAATCGCGATGACAATGTTGATGATGATTATGATAATGATGTCATCAGTGACTACTAAGCTTCCTCAGTGGAATGGATTATAGAGGCATGCCAATCATAATAAAAACGACTAGAAAAAATATTATGTAATTTCATTTACATGCATTATTGCTATTACAATAAAATGTCATTCCTAACAGCATATTTACTGTTATATGCTATTAGAATGCCTTTATTTTCGCTCGCCATTGTATATAAAACGCTGTTAATTTATGTACCATGAGCCACTGTGGCTAATGGATGGATCTCAGACACAAAGAGACACACCAGACACCTGCGTAAACTTCTACACACAGCAGCACGAAAAGAAAGCAGCACTAATTTGTTTTGACAAATGTTCAACCGGCCATTTTACAAAAGACAAACACATAAACCATTGTTCTGTGAGGGACACACACAAAGTGCTGGCATGACATATGTATCCTGCTGTGCGACATGCAAAACTCTGTCTAAAATGATGTTAAATGAAAACGTATTAAATTATTATATTGGAAATTATTATTTCCCCTTAATAAAATAACTACCATGGTTTTATTATAGTAAAAGTGTGGTTACCATGTTTTTTAGCGGATTGATACCATTTGTATAACTACAGTTTTACTACAAAGACCATTTAGTTAAACTATATGGTTAGTGTAGCAAAACCATGGTTAAAGTTGTGGTTACCATGGATTAACTTAATTTATTTATTTGTAGTAAACCCATGGTTAAATTTCCTAAAAAGGGATTATACACCTTATTTTCCCCATAAGAGTGGGTATGGCCATCTGTATTTAAATGTGTCTGGCTTCCGGTGTCATCCGCTTCCAGCTATTTTTAGTTGTACAAAACAGCTCATTCCCTGTTGGAAAAACCAGCATATGCTGGTTAGGTATGTTTTGAAGCTGGGATGCTGGTTTATGCTAGTCTTTTGCTGGTTTATGCTGGTCATGTGGTGGCAAAGGACCAACATAAACCAGCAAAAAGACCAACATAAACCAGCAAAAAGACCAACATAAACCAGCAAAAAGACCAGCATAAACCAGCAAAGGACCAGCATATACCAGCATCAGCTTCAAAACATACCAAACCAGCATATGCTGTTTTTATAGCCTACTGCTTGATTTTGCAAACTTGTGTTTTTACCATATTATTTGGATGTATTGTCTTAATTATAAACACTGGGTAGTAGCACAAACAATTGTACTGTTTATTGGACTTTGTTATCCTCCTCTTTATTTCGTTACCACGGCTAATAAAGCAGAAGTCTCGCACAGAAAACCGCTTACACAATGAAAAATAAGGTGAATACATACTGTGTGTGTAAACCCAAATTAACTTGATCTTATACAATTATAAACATTTTAATTTAAAATCTTGGGGGGAAAGGATAGCTAATACTAAGAAAAAGAAAAACAATCATGAAAATTTCAGTAACCGCTAAAGTTAGTCACGCATTTTCCCGCTCGCGAGCAAAAAATGGGTCTAGCTTCCGGTCTCATCCGCGTCCAGCTATTTTTAGCTGTGCAAAACAGTTCGTTTTGCTGCTTTATATTGAAAATGAGTGTCTTATCATATTATTTTAATGTAGCCTATTATCTTAATCATGAACTCACTGGTTTGTAGTGCAAACAGTTTTACCGTTGACTGCACGTTGTTATTCTCCTCGTTATTTAGCAGCTAATGAACCGGAAGTCTCACCCATAGGCTTATTTTCGCGTTGAAGAAAAACGTGGATAATGCAAACTGAAAATCGTGTATAAATTAATAATATATATTTATATTTATTTATAGAAAATAATATTTATATCAAATTTTGTCTACTGTGCGAATCACCGATTAAATAAGCGATTTAATATAGCAGCGTGTACTACGCTCAAATAACGCAAGATATAAACCTCCATCCTTCAGCCAGTCGTGTAAAATGTCACACCCACCGTCAGCAGGACGAGATTAGCACTCCCGTGGAGTGTTAGTGTGAAACTAAAGCAGACAGATACAACCGGTGAAACGCTGACACATCACTGGCTTTATACCGCCATATTCACTAACTTTAACAAGTGGTGTTGTTATAAAGATAAGCGTTTTCAATAACCCCAGGGTAATATAATGAAACGCTTCAGTTATTAACAGTAACGCGTCGCTGTAAGCCGCTTTAAGACTGCGCGCAGGTGGATCGATATAGAAGCGGTCGAGCTGAAGATCCGAGATGTGGAGCTGACAGAAAACTTTTGGGTCAACCAGCGAAGAATGAACAGCGATGTTTTTAGAGCTTACCGTGACCGTCTTTTCCCCTGTAAAGACAGAAAATAACGGGACGCGGCTCCAAAGCGCTTCAGAGTTCAGCGGAACTTTCGGAGTTTTCAGAAACGCGCAAATAATGGCAAAGAAGAAACGGGTTTTATCGGTCAGTTTTATCAAGGGATTCCCAGATGACAGGTTGTTATAGAGGCAGACATGCCAGCCAACCTCACCGTCTCCAGCCACACCACGAACTACAACTTCCCAGCGCTCATCTTCGGGATATTATTGATCATTATCATCATCTGCGGGAACGTGCTGGTGTGTCTGAGCGTTTACACGGAGAAAGCGCTGAAAACCACAACCAACTACTTCATAGTCAGCTTGGCTGTTGCTGATTTGTTGTTGGCGGTTCTGGTCTTACCGCTGTTCGTGTACGCAGAGGTGAGTCGAGACACTTCATTACCTAGAAATTTGACATCATTTCATATAATATTGCATTATAGCCTAATATTTACAATGCTCAAGGTGGCCAGAAAACAAACAGGTTTGTACCTACATTAAAACCCTGCTAAGCTGGTTTACCTGGTGATCATCTTAAATGACGAGGTAAAACCTTCTTATTGGTACCACTCTAAGTTTTGACCACTTTCATGCTGTTTTATCTATTGTCTATACTAAACCTATGTAATAACGTGATTTCATTCAATATTTACTCAATCTAAAAAAATTAAATAAATTATATATATATAGCCTATATATATATATTTAAATTATTTAAATATTAATTTTGTGTGTGTGTGTGTGTGTGTGTGTGTGTGTGTGTGAAATATTTACTTACTATTAAAAAATTGTGTTTATATATGTTCTGTTATTGTTAACACCTTTTTCTTACTTAAAAAAATGAACAAACTTGGGTGGAAAAGAAAAATATTAATACATGTGTATACCTACATATATAAAACGAATTGCATGCAATATTTATGTAGTATTAAAATATTTAAAATATTAAAATATTTAATTTTGAGTGCGTGTATGTGTGTGTGTGTATTCATTATTAAATTTATTTTTAAAATTAATTGTTTATATATGTTTAAATATTTATTTAAATATTTATATTTTGATTTCATTTTTGTGTCTGTGTATATTTTATCCTAATACAAATACATTATTTAAATATTTAATATTTAATTTTTAGTGATTTTTTTTTTTGAGAATGTGAACTTAAAAACATGTTTAAAACTTTTTTTTTGTTTCAAGAATAACTGAAGTAGCTGGCCATTCACTATGGTTACCATGGTAACGGCTATCAGTAATCTTTTATCTATTTACTTGATTTTAATTAAATTCTTTACCAATCTAATAAACTACTACAGTATATGACACTATTCCATAACAGCGCAAAACAAACGTAGCATCAATACTCAATTGTTACCCTTCAGCGAAACACTTGGCAGACATGCATTCATTCGGCCCCCTCCTGCCGAGACTGTCTGTCTCCGCCAGAACCGGACGTCATAAACACACAATCACACAATACGTATTGTCTGCCACCCCGGGACGTGGGCATGAGGTCAGAGACCAAAGAGGCCTCCAAAAAACTAGCGATCGGACATTCCATTCAGGCACTGATTCGGGGCCGGTTACCGAGTCCCCTAGACTGGATACCGAGGGCCCCAGACAAGGTCACCGGGAGCGAAGCAAACGGCTCATGACGGTCTGGCTGGCTCTTCAGGCCAAGGACACGGAGAAAATATGCTCGAGTGAGTCAGCTGTAGCTTAATTACAATTTTACATGAGCCCCCTCACCACGATCTCATGGCTTCCACTTGTAGCGTGAATGTGGCTCGTTGGCATGGGAGAGAGGCCATTAACAAAAAGCAATTAAGAATCTGTCCTCTTCTCCAGGCCAATAATTAAAATGCCATTAAATCCTCCTCTCTGCTGTTTTATCTCTTTTTTTTAGACCGCGGGATGCGTATCAGATACTAAATTACCATCAGCCCCGGAGCATGTGGTGTGTGTGTGTGTGTGTGTGTGTGTGTGTTTGGCTTGGTTGTTGTGGCAACGCCAAGCCTATAATAGGGAAATTAAGGTTCCACAGTCGCTCTGCTGTGGCACTAAGAACATGAGGTCAGGGGAAGGTGAAAGAGGTCAGAGAGCCATGGGAATGGAGGGATAAAATGGTGAGGCATGGATGATAGAAGCAACGAATGTGTGAAGAGTTAAAGACGGTGATGATTTTCTCTCCTTCTCAGTTCCAGGATGGGGTTTGGTCCCTCAATATGACCGTATGTGATGGACTGATGACCATGGATGTGATGCTATGCACCGCCTCTATATTTAACCTCTGCGCCATCAGCATAGACAGGTGGGTCTGACTTTAACCTGTTGCGGGGACACAGTTATTATAATAATAAAAAAATAAATAATATAAAAATTAAAAAATATTTAAAAGAACAAACTATGAAGAAAACTAATATTTTTATTTCTAAAAAAAAAAAAGAGTTTACTAAAATAAAAGTTAATATAAAAAAATTCAACTTATTTTAATTTAGCAATAAGCATAATTCCCTTTTTTTGTTAGTTTAACCCGAAGTACTAAAATGCCTCAAACTAAAATAAATATTAAGAACATAGTTAATAATAATAATAATAATAATAATAATAATAATTTTGAAAAAAACAACAAAATAATGAAAACTTCAGCTAAAATTAAAATTAAAACAGATTATTTAAAAAAAATTAAATTAAAAATTAAATTATATAAATTAAAAATATTCAGTAAAAACTGTAATTGTATGTCAGTGACACTAACATAATGCTCATGCATTACCAGTTTTGAAAGTTTTGTCATGGACTGCTTTCCACATTTTTGAATCAAAGTCATTTAAAAAGTCACGAAACTTAAATAATTTAAAAAAATCTTTTAAAAAAAATGTAATTTAAAAAAAATTATATTTTAGCCTCTTTAAACACTACACACTCTATACAGATTCAGTTTGGACAAACTCTGCACAATTAAAAAATGAATTTTCATTTGTATGTAAAAGTGATTTCCAACCAGTGTTATCATTCAGATACTATAATAGCTTTTGCAAATATTTAAAAAAAAAAAAAATACAATTTTATTAATTTAGTTTAGCAGTTTAGTGTTTTGCCATTATTGTTATTATTATTATTATTTCAAAATGTGTCTATATATCTTTGGATAATTTTTATTTCAGTTTTAGTTTTAGTTAATGTAGTAAATCACAAATTAAACCAAATGAAAAATCTTTTTATAAGTTTAAAAAAAAATTAAAAGTTTACTTTTTATATTTTATTTAAGTTAACTTATTTATTTAATTATTTAAAATATTACATTTAGGCATTTAGCAGATGCTTTTTATCCAAAGCGACTTACTTGCTTGCAAACAAAGTTTCAGCCAAATTCGATTTTATGCCAATATACAGTAGTTTGCAGCTATACTTCTAATAAAAATGTATTTATTTACAGTCATTATTAAAGGAAAACTCACTGTGGTAACCCAGAAACCACTTTATTTTGGGGATAGAGTTATAGAAATGCTGTGTGAAGGACACAAAATGTGTAAAACAGGCCTTTAAAGTCTGACGCTTGAACTCATGGGAATTGGGCCGAGGATTGAAGAATCAAATTCATGCAGTACACTGATTTTGCACAGCTAGTTTTATATTTTGGAAGCTGGAAGGGTCACAGCAGGTTACCTTCCTAATTGTGGGTCTGTTTGAAGACACGATGAAATAGCATTTATTATAAAAGTGGCTTCCTGCTATGATTAAAAGAACAGAGAGACGGGCAGAGTTAGAGACTGAGCAAATGTGTTCAGAATAACTAAATGGCATTAAGTTGAAGGCTTTACCTCGGAATTACAACTGATTCCTCGTTTAGACCCTCCTCCGCTGTCCTGGCGTTTCGAGTCAACCGCAGGGTCATTAAGATCCCTCCTGCCATTCTGTGAGGCTCAGCAGAAGGTGTTTTGAGAGATTAATGAGATATACGCTCAGGACGGCACTCTGTAGAGATACAGCAGCGTGAAACTTGTTATGCAAGGAAAGGCTGCAAATGCATCGCTTGGCAGAACTCGTCACACAATCAGCATGAGAAAGCAATGTGTGGAGAGCAGATACACGGACCACCGCTGCGTGTAACAGCTTCATGCGGCAGGAGTTGTTTGAAACATGAGTTGTGAGATGCTGGGATGCCTCAGGGTTCACGCTTCTGTTTACAAACATACTCAGACAATTATAAAGGTACATGGCTGTTTCTATCACTGATGTGATGACTATACAGCTTTGAGAACCAGTTAAATTCAAAGACAACTCAACTCAATTATTTATAAAGCCTGTTTAAAACCATAAAAACGCACCTAAGTGCTGTACATAGATAACATAAAACTCTAAATGTCATAACAAACAAAAATAGCAACATATCCCAACAAATCATCCAGTTATTAAATAAAATTTTATGCATGAATCTCAAATATATAGGTGTATCGCACAAATCACACTCTACATTTACACCCCTGAAAATAGAAAATGTTTATTTTGCATAAAGAAAAATATATAATATATAATATATGTTACATTATACATAATACATTATAAATAATGGCAAGCATTTTTTTGCCCCAATACATAAATACATATAGAATTATAAATATACAGTATGTGTGTGTGTGTGTGTGTGTGTGTGTGTGTATATATATATATATATACATATATATATATAGATTTATAAATATACAGTATGTGTGTGTGTGTGTGTATATATCTCTATATATATATATATATATATATAATCAGAAAACGTTTATATATAATTATAATTATCTATTATGCATTACATAAGTATATAACACAATTTTATATATATATATATGTATATATATATATATATATA
>SCHK01125481.1:0-17035 GCA_004124795.1 Poropuntius huangchuchieni
TATCTATCAATTCTCAGCCAATATTATATTATTATTATTATATTAGTAAATGGTATTATTGTGTTAGTAGTATCTATTGTACGATATTATTGTAGTGTATCCATATCTCCATAGATAGATAGATAACAATAGTTTTAAAATCCAACAACAAATACTAAAATGCCACTAAATAATTAAGAATAATAATAATGATGATAATAAATACTAATCTAAAATATTTTATTGTATTCAAAATATTAGCAGATATCAGAATAAATATTTCCATAAATCAATACAGAAAATGTATGTAAAAAATATTATAACAATGTAAATTAAAAAAACTCAATCAATTAAAATCAATTAATAAAATCAATAATTTATTTTGTCAATATCAAATCAATTCAATGCTTTAATTTAGGAATTTAATTTAGGCACAACATTGTTTTGAAATTTACTATTTATTTTAATAATTGATTTTAGTGTTTATCTTTTAGATAGTGCTATAATAATAATAATAATAATAATAATAATAATAAATACAAATCTAAAATGTTATTTTATTTAAACTTAATGGTTTCTTAAGCAAACTTTAGAATAAATATTTGCATAAATATTGTAAATATACGTAAAAAAACATTTCATAATGTAAATAAAACAAAAAAACTACACTATTTTTTAAATCAATTAATAAAATCATTAATTAATTTTGTTAATGTCAAATCAATGTGATGGATTCATTTAGACACAACATTGTTTGAAATTTACTATTGATTTTAATGCTTGATTTTAGAGTGTTTTTCTTTTAGATAGTAATACCATATAATAATAATATTAAAATGACTACCACATGAAAAATGTGATGAAAAATAAATCAGCTTATTGGTATTGGCGTGAATTTTAATACCAGCGCATCCCTAGTAAAAAAAAAAAACCTCGCAATAGACATTCGCTAGTGTTTGGTCCACTTCCATTTGCCAGCAGTTGGTCAATGACAAAGCATTTGGGTGACTCAGGATTAAAGGAATAAATCAAGCTCATGGCAAAAAAAGCCCCCATTGAGAGTGAGACAGCTTAATGGGCGGTAATGTGCTGAACTCCATGTGAGGTGGAGGGGCTGATCCACCTTTTAGAAATGTGACACTAGTCTGAGGGGGAGAAGGAGGGGCAGGACACTACTGTGCTAAACTGACCGGTCCTTCTGCCCCACGGGGAGCACGTCTTCTGTATTACAGCAACAATTACGTAGTGGTAAACACAGAAAATAGAGTACTATGACTTCTTGCAATAAACAATGACTTATCTAACAGCATTTATCCTCCTAGATGGAAATCGCATCAATTCAGTGAACACTGCATTTCAAATACACCACACAAGCGTGAACTGTACAAACACGCCGAGACAAAATAACCCGCCTGACAAAGCAAATTTGACTTGGAGGTCACAAACACACGAGTACACGCTGTATCTACAGGGCAAGGACATCTGGTAAAGCCAAAGTGGAATAATCTTGTAGTCATGGTTACCACCTTGACTAAATGTCACCCTGGCTACTGTACTGGGGAAAAAAGAGGGAGGGTCGGGATCGGGTTCCATTGATAAACAAAGGGGGGAAAAAAGCCACACGTTTAACAAACCTGGAAAAATGTTCTTCCATTGTAAAATAAACAGCTCGGCATAATAAAACAGTGGGCTATACGCTTGGTTTACAGACTGGCATGTGAGCTGCGCTGGCCGAGCCGGTGTCCCCGTGCCGGCACTGCAGTAAAGTGCAGTGAAGCCTGGCTTTCAGCAGACTGCAGAGCCAGTGAACATGGACACAGCCACTAAACATCTGGACACCAGGCGTCGTGGCTCAAAGCGAATGCCCTCCGGCAAGTTCCAGCTGGGACGCGCAGCCATTTCAGCTCCCTACCTTCCCTCTTTTGTTCTGCCGCATGTGGCCGCAGTCCACTTAGAAACGCAAGAATCTATATTTAAGCGTATTAATGTGTTCTGCGCGTACTTCGGCCCCGCCATTAATCTTCTGGCCTACATACATAAGTAAATTCTGTCCGGCAGAAAAGGTTGTGGTGCCAAAACAAAAACTTTTATTAATGATTTTATTTTTAAATAGTGTAGTTTTTCAGTCCTATGTGGTACATGATTCAATTCTCTCATCCAAAATGGTTGTAATGCCTAATTTAAAGCATTATATTGATTTGACATTGAAAAAAATCTTTTATTAATGATTTTACTGATCAGTAAGTCCTCATGCAGTATATGAATAAGTATGTAACTTCTGTCAGCCAAAAAAGTTGTGAAGCCTAGTTTAAATCTTTAACATGGAAATAACAGTTATTAATGATTTTATTGATGTTTTCTGTAATAGTGTTGTAGTATTTGTAATAGTACAAAAATAAGTAAATAAGTTGTGATGCCTCATTACATCTCCAATTCAACATTGACAAACTTTTATTAATGATTTTTAACAAATAAACAAACCTCAAAATGAATGGTTTTATTTGGCTGACTTTGAAAAAAGGGTGCAGTTTTGTTTTATTTATGTTACAAAATATGTATAACATCTTTTGGCCACATGCAGTCCACTTAATGTATAAAAATGTTTTTAAAATCCATATTTAATCCATATTAACCATGTTCTGGTTGTACTTCCATCCTGCTGTTACCGCTCTTTTGTTCTGATGCACTGCCCACTTAGAAACGCTATCCATATTCAAGTCATATTAATATGTTCTGCATGTACTTCCATCCTGCCATTAATCCTCTGAGCTACATAAATATGCGAATTCCATCGACCAAAAAAGGTTGCGAAGATAACCGACTGCTCTTATGAGCCAGATTGATAATGTGGGTGTTTTAAAAGAAGTGACCCTGTCGAAGGGCAGGATGCATATTTAACATAAACATAACATACATCAGCTTTGGTAAGCCTCTCGAGGGAATAGTTGGCGTAATTAACGGGCTAAAGGTCACTGGATCCTAAACCGCCAACGCTTTCATTTGGAGAGAAAAAAAGAAGGGAAATGAAGGCACGTGAGGCCATTTTTCCTGGCTTTCAAACAGGGTGGTGGTGTGGCTTTTCAAAGGGAGTCTGTGACTGTAGCCTCTTTGTGCCAGAAAAAAAGGGACCCCTGCCATATCAAATGTATGGTGCTGTACAACTGCCCCCCTCTACACCATTGACGATGAGGTTTGTTTGACTCTCATTGCTGCCCAACCAAATCGTGGACATTTATCCCCTCTCTCCCCAAACAGGATGTGCCATTGACCTGGTTTGCTTGAATTGATTAAGGCCACATTCCAAAGCATATTTCCGCTGAGTAAAACTATGAATTGAATGTTTGTTGCAGCTGAAGACTGGCGTACTGTGAGAAACCAAAGCAAATGTTTGCTTCGCTTTTTTTTTCTCTGCAGTGTGAATGTGAAGCAAAATAAATCCATATATTTTTGCAATGGTGCATTGCTTTCACTAGGTCACCGCTGATAGGTTCTCTAAGCGCCACTGTTCAACGCAAAGGATAATGTTACTGGCTAAGTATACAGGAAGGTAACATGAATGTAATCTTGACAAACCCACTGTAATAATATATACATTAACATATACAGGTCAATGACATATAGGAATGTCCACAATAAAAAAAAGGAAAAAGAAACATTTAAATTTTTATAGTTTAAAGCAAATTTGCCAATGTTTAAATTTAATATCTGGTTTTCTGGTATAAAATAAATGAGTTAATAAACAATGTTGTTAATAAAAACTATTAAGTCATTTGTTAATTGAAATAATGCTAAAATGATATAATAAAAACATAAAAATAACATAAAAATGAAAAGCATAATATTAAAAAAAACAGAAATTTTGGCAACTAATTCAAATAAAAAGTTAAAATGGAAGTATTAAAATTACTAAAACTAAGAAATGAATCGATTTTTTTAAACTACGAAAAAGAAGTAAAATAAATATAAAAAAGGCTAATTCAAAATATTAATAAATATAATAATAGTACATGAATAATACTAAAATTGTGTTAATGACTAAAAATGTCAGGTGGTGTAACCATGAAGTATAAAATAATACATTTTCCTTACACCTTGAAAGGATCTTAATAATCCTCTAAATCAATCTTCAATAAATAAATAAATAAAAAATATTATTTGAAAAGATAAAAAGTTTTTTTTCTTTTTATTTATTAATTCATAAATATCACTGTTTTTGGTGAGTCGCACCACATGACATATTACAACTTAAACTAACCTTGCCTTGTCAAAGTTAAATTAACACTTTATTAAATTAACAGAAAATGAGCATCATGTCAGACACACATATACACGAGTGTGTTAAACAGGTACGACTTTGCAAGAAAGCCTCACTATGCACCTCAAAAATGCAACAAAGACTGGAAGGACAGAATGCTGCAAGAGTAATTGCACTCATTCAAATTTCTGCAGTGTTTGTGAAAACAGTAGTAATGTCTTGGGGAGATGGCAACCCACTCCCCTGCTGTGTATACTGCATATCTTTCCAGCATCCCAGAGTAATTGATGAGTTTTCTACATTTATATGATCCCCCAATCCATAACCATGGTAACTGTTTGCCGGGGAGCAGGGTGAGGGGAAATGCGCCAGCAGGGAAAACTGATAACAGACATTGCCGTCCTAACCCAGTATGGGTAAAACGAGAGCCTGCGTGTCTGGAGGGAGTTTAAACATGCTTTGTGCCAACGCTGGCCCATCAGTACACTTTTTAGCCTTTTATGTTGACAAGAAAGATGCTGCTGTAATGACGGCTTCCATTTTCTCACACTAATGCACGACTACTGGGCCCCAATCAGGCTGCCCGGTTATATAGAGGCTCTCAGAGCCAAAGAGCCACTGCCAAAGGTCCAATTTCATGCCTCAGCCCTAATTGTCCAAAGAGCCATGTTTAGATGACCAAGCGCAACACGAATGAAACTGTGCAAACTAAAAACTCTAGAGTTTCACATTTGAATTTAAGGAACTGCTCACTTCCCTACTTTCTGAGGTGCTTCCTTAAGGCAAGACACTACAGGCAAAAGCCATTTTGATATTTTGGGCTATTTGGCTTTTTAAAATCAGACTAATGAAAAGAAAACATCCAAAATACACTTTTAAGTGTTTATTTTATTGCACGCCATTCAATTATATTACATATTGTTAAAGGACGTTTTCCCAGCTGATTAAAACAACTGAAACCAGCCTAAGCTGGTTGGCTGGTTTTAGCTAGTCTTCCAGCCTGGTCATAGCTGGTTTTAGAAGTTTCAGTTGATTTTTTTTTCCTTTTAGCAAGGTTCTCTTGAAATGAGCCAAAAATCTCCAATTCATTAGCCCATAAGCACACCAAACTTTACAGTTTAACTCTTATCTATATTCTGTTTTAGGGGGTTGCTAAAAGCATCTGCCTGGTTTTATAACATTTTTTTCCCAAAGTCACAGTGGCTTTTTTTTCTGGCTGTTAAAGAGTATTTTTAAATTTATGAAGTAATAAGAAACAAAATCCCCTCTGTAAAAGGTTTTATCCAATGTTCTGGAAATGTATTCCAAATTACTCCATATTTAATTAGATAATGAATGCCTCAGTGGCATATTTAAATATAATACAAATAATAATAATGTAATCAATCAACTAGGGTAGTACGGTGACTATCAGTTAACATCTTTCCCATATTCACCGAAGTAACAAATCAAGTGACAAACCTTTCAATAACAAACATTAAAGCTAGCGGCGAAATCTGCAAGATTTAAATTCTAAATTTTCCCACAGCACCCTGTGTGATTTCATTCCTTTATCAGATGTTTCACAGGGGTTTTGTTTGTATGCGGCTCATGTGGCTCTGCTTTGTGATAGCAGCTGATCGGCGTCTCTGCCGCGCACCAGGATCAGGTGGCCAAGCACAATCTCCCCCAACCATTCTGGGCTCAAATCCATGGAATAACATCATGAGCCACAACCTGGAAAAACAACGAGCGGCACTGTTCGCAAATTACAACATAACAGAGTAACAACTTCGGGCCATGTGGGAGTCGTAACGTGTTGAAATGTAATGCCGCACTATGACTGATAGCATCTTATTTAAATATGCATATATGAGAACAATAGTTGCGTGACTGCTTTGGCACAGTGATTACACAGAGGAATGCAAACTACACTGCTTTAACATGAGTCAGTTGCTTTCTGCAGAATTTGCTATATTTATTAGTCGGGAGTCAAGTCATTTCTGTGGAATAATAATGAATGAATGAAATTTTGCAAGTGAAAACTGTTTGCAATTTATTTGGGTCACTCCATCTATTCTATAGTGTTAAAAATAGCTTTAAGCAGAATAAAAGATATAATAATTTGCATCCAAAATAGTTTTGGTGACAGACATGAGACTGTAATTGCATTGCAGAGCGAAGAAGTCCAACGAGAAAATCTGCTTCACACAAACCGCCTTGGGGCGAAGCAACATACATATGTGCGTGTTCTATAGGCAAGAATACATTTTAAAAGTCTTACAAACATGCAGAATGTTTAGATATAGTTAGATAAACTGGAGGTATGGTAACAGTTTCATATTTTCGCACATCACTTGAGTGAATTCACAAAGGAAAACATTCTGAATTCCTCACTAAGTGTCTTGGAATCTCTAATAATGTGATCTTGCCTATGTCATCTGACTCCCATTAAGGACAATGCATGTCCGCCGGGCATGCAAAAACATCAAAAGCCACACGAAGGTAATGTTGTGATCATGGGAGTAGTTCACAAAATTACCACACGACCATGACTATCAGCAAACAAGGGAGCAAGGCCCCCTGCTGCCTCTAATGTCCTCTGTGGCCATTTGGTTTACTGAGCAATTTGGAGTTTATCTCGCCTCCGATTGCTGTCAGCTATTTTAGGGACATTATTTACTTCATTGGCTGTGCAAAGGTCTGTCTGGGCATCAAAATTCCAAAAGTACTATGTAAGAATAAATAAGTGGATTCTTTAGTTAGAGGCACTTTGGATTAGATCAACTATGTTACGTTTTTGGCACATAATGAACATCTGATCATGGTAAATCAAGTTTTAAATAGATTTGGGTACAATGTATGATAATGATGCAATTTTTCACTTTATGCAGAAAAAAAAAAGTAATGAATAAAGGCCCATTCACGCCAAAACGATAGTGATAACTATAAATACAATGATAACTATATTTGCGTCCACACCAGCGAATGTTTTCGTCTGTTTATTCTATAAGCGCACGCTCGTCTACCACTTTAAATTCTCTAGCTCATTATAGCAGGATGGATTCCGATTGGTTTCTAATGTTTGCATCGTTCATCAGCTGGAAAAAAATTGTTCTGTAAGTGATTCCAACGATATTGTTTCTCTGTGCCTTTATCGTTATAGCTGTGGTGTGAACTCTACTATTCTTTAATATTAAAAACAATTTTTAGAACTACATCTTTGTGAACAGGCCTTAAACCTTGGACTTGATAACAACACTTTAATAGCAATCAAAAAACTAATTGACTGCTTCTGACATAAAACTCTCAAAAACTGACCCTTATGAAAATGAACCACTGTTTTACTAAAAATAAATCCAAAAAACATTATTACAATAGTTAAACCATGGTAACAACAAATTAACCATTGTTTACAATGGTATTACCAATGGTAATCAATAAGCCAAAAACAAAAACATTACTACACATTTACTATAATAAAACCATGGTTAATTTTCGGAGGGGGAATGGTTTGGAAATAACACCAAGTAAAGCTAGTCTCAGATTAGTGGAAATTTAATTAAAATTAATTTTTGATTTTTAAATGCCAATTTGTGCAGCAGTGTGCTACTGCCACTTGTCATTTCCATCATTGTTAATACAATTTTTTTTTTTTTTTTAGGGAAATAGTCAATTGGTCTCTAAAATACTTGCTTTAATGACAGCAATAACAGTGATTCTTTGTTGAAAAAAAAAAAAGAAGCAAACTGCACACATACAATATGTACCAAATATGTGTGAAAAACTGGTAATATGTGCAAAGTATACATTTCATAAATACACACGTTCTGTAATTTGAACATTTCATCCTTATAAATTAAAATTACCATTTAAAACAGCAATGCTTTGCTTTTTTTAATCATCTAAGAAACAAGAAGTTGCCCTAAATAAAAATCACCTAAATATCTCTACTGCACTGCCTTTGGAACTTGAATATTAAATGTAGGAGACTTGTAGGTTGTAAGCCAGTCTTAACATGGTTTTGAACATGGGACTAGCAAATGTGAAAAACATCTGTAAAATATTAAAGGGGAGGGGCTGGGGGCATGCTTTTACCCTCAATTACTCTTGAATTAGTTGCTGTTTTAGGGTCTCAAGCAGAATGAACTGCCAAAATTAGCAATTTTACAATGCAGTCTGCATTCTCATGACACACAAGTAAACACAAAAGTTGCGGGTTGCCAAAGTGTGTAACTATAAACATTCTGCACGTTCGCTATGCTGTAGAAAGAGGAAGGGCTATAGCTTTAACTACATAAAACACAGCGATCCGGGAAAACTGATGCAAAGGCTTAGGATAAAATCGGATTATTATGATTTTTGTGCGTTGCCATGAAATATATATGAATGAAATATTAGTTTATATACGAAGCAAACTCAAAAGAAGTCGATTGTTGCAGAATTAGTGATTTAAAGAGCCAAGCACGATGCATTTATGAGCAAAGCAGGATATCACGACAAGCATCCTCAGTCTACAACCCCACCGGTGTCCCAGATAGCCGGATGGCTAATGCCCCACATTTCCCTTTCCAATCTTACACCACGCACATCAACATTTAATACCACAACAAACCCCTCTACCTCCATAATACACTGCATTTTGCAAAATCAGCACACTTTCGACATGTAAACGTCAAACTGTGCGCGCGATAGCTGGGGAAAAAAAGGATCTTTTACCTCGCGATCCTTGCGTTGCTCGGAAGGTGTGAAAATATCCCCGATGAATATCGCTAAGAAATACCTTGAACTGTACTTTTAAATTCACAGCTTGTGGACATGTTTATCTGTTTTCCCAGCCGCTGATTAGAGGTTTTATCGTCGTCTCTTCCCATCCGCCTCTCTTCCCGTGTTTAGGTTAAAGCACTCGCAGGAAAAGTGATGTCATGGCTTGAAATTGTGTTGCCCGCCCCACTTTTAGTAAAAGGGCCTATCTTGTGCTCCACGTAGCGTTTTCTAAAGCAAGTTTTCATTTATAGCCTTGATTTATACATTTATCTTACTGAGTAGTATTTTATTTCTAACGCAGTATGTTTTTTTTTTTTTGCTAACGCAGTTTATTTTATTAAGCTACACTGTCGTCGNNTAGTAGTATTTTATTTCTAACGCAGTATGTTTTTTTTTTATTTGCTAACGCAGTTTATTTTATTAAGCTACACTGTCGTCGCGTTTTTTTCGCTACACATCTGCAGTGATTTCATTAATCATGATTTGTGACTAAGCAGCGATTCAGCTTTATTTATTTATGTCCGTCAAGATTGACATGCAATTTTGGAGTTCTTTAGAATGTGTTTTTCATTTTACTCCCCAATAAGTGTAAACTATTTATTTAATATTACATAAAGATCAATGTTATTTTCAACTAGGCCTGTTTTGTATTTAACAGCTACCACGCTCCAAAACACAACTACCTGTTTAATTTTCCAGCTTGGAAAGCAGCTAGTAAATGTTCAACATCAAGACACTATTTCATTGTCCAGGGTTCTTGCTTTTTGACCTATTTCCACGACCTTTCCAGTCATTTGTTTACTGGATACAGATTCTTAAAAAAATCAGCATGAGACCAGTTCACTAATGTATTACCCCTTTGCATGATTTAACAAAAGGAACTAATTCAAAAGAACAGTTCGCTCACAAATCAAACAGTGTTTGCAATCAAGTTCAACCCCACACACAGAACAGCTCATTACTAGAACCATGTATATCCACTATAAATATTTCCATTACTCTGAAGATAAAAATTCCCTGATGTTTCTAGGTTTTCCAAGACCGTGGGAACCCTGACTATCCCAGAGGAGCCCCTTTCATGAGCGCAAATTTATAATTAACAAGAACAAGATGAGTTGTAAAGGTTTATTTTAGTGAACAAATCCCAGTATGAGTCATGAGTATCATGTGGAACCAGAAAAAGTGGGGACGGTGCTTAGAGACTATTTGTAGTGAAATACGTACCTCATCTTTACCTTACAAAACACAAACTTTCAACTGTGAATATAACTGGACAGGTACAGAGGACAGCGGAGCTCTTCTGACTGCCCAATGTGCACAGGCTGATCACATGGAACGTCCTTCAGACCAGGACACATTCTGAATAAAACTTGGCTACTGTCTTGATAAACATCTATTGTGAAAGGTTAAGGAGATCAAGAGAACTAACATTGGCATAACTGTGAAATAACTTTTAAATGTCAGATATGGAAAGCAGGAAAAAAAATGAACTGTTCCTTCGAACTGAATCGACTTCACCCATTAGATAACACTGGGAAAGTCAACAGACAATAAGAAGACTTTGATATCAGCCGCTGTTTGAAACCAACAGCTACAGCAAGCTGTAGGTCTTGATTCAGGGCTACAAGATCATATATGAGTATCATATGGAAACAGAAATGTACTGGATAGAAGGTGCTTAGAGACTTTTTTTTGTAGTGAAATACGTACCTCATCTTTATTTTACAAAACACAAACTTCCAACTGTGCATATAACTGTCCTTTTAATTTCACAAGACACTTGCAGTCTATATCAGAACATGTGCTATTGTGCTATTTTAAGTAATGAGAATGTTAGGTTAAAAATGTTTCGGCAATCAAAGCAAACTTCCAGAAATATGGCTTTTAAATAGATATCTGGACTGTTTGAAACATCAACAGAACGACAGCTGAGAAAATCAGGTCACGAGGTGCTCAGGATAAGGCATCTGTTGTTTTCGTGTCAGAGTCTTTTGATGAATTCTGCATGGGAACTGCTTGTCCAACTGCTTCAAGTATTTCAGATTCAACCTGAAACACAAGACAGTAGTTCTGGTGCTTAACTGCCATTGCAAAGAACAGATATACTGCTTTGGTTGTATTGGTAATTATTTCAACAAGCGACAGTGATAATTACCTGATCTTCCACAGACACCTCGTCTCGCTCTGAGAGCTCAGCATCTTGGGCAGAGCCGTCCAGATCGCCCTGCTCCGCCCCTGTCAGAATGTCCATGGGGGCCTCTGCGATCTCTCTGATGGTCTGGTCTTCTAATGCAAGCGCTGTGTCGAATAGCAAGGGGGACGGGGGACACTGCAAACCCTCATCTTCAACGTCAAGATCCTGCACATCAACAGACTTTAATTACAACAGTGATAAGGCAAGCAATTATATTGAAAATCTGATTATTATTTTTTATAGCCAATAATTAAAATATTTACGGTATTAAAGTTCTATGCTACTTCATCTCAAATTTAAAATAATCGTTAATCCATTAAAAATAGTTTTAAATGCTACAAGTGAATTTAGGCATCACACCTTTACAATGTGCAATATGAAAAATGGATATTTTGAGATATGCTAAAGGTTACAATTGACAGTGTTATTAAAATATTAGCGATTTTAAAGATTAAAAATTACAGGAAAGGTAAATGGACAAAATGTCTCACATCAACTGTCCTCTAATACAGGTTGATACCTTGAATCAAAACTTGTGCACTGATGATGTGCTAAAAAAAAAATCAAAATTTATGTCCGAAACAAAATATGCAAAATATAATACTAATAGCCACTGGATTATTTTGAGATGCCATAATGTTTTTTTCATTTAACCTCTTCTTGTATGAATGTTAATTAATGGCAGTTCTCCAAATTAAAGCCCGTTCATTTACAACACATCAGACATTCATAATATATAACAATATATATTCCGATTTAGTTCTTTTTCAGTTTTTTCCTATAGATCTTTTCCAGCAACATCTCAACATAGCATCCTGTTGTCAACAGCCAAATAACCAGCAAACTCCAGCAATATGGGTAAATTAGCAATATTGTTTGTGTTTTATAAAGCAAGCAATGAAAACAAGTAACGGAAAAGCACATAAATAGTTTGCAGCATAACAAGAAAATGAGATGTTTCCAAAAACAAGTTTAAATGAGAGGTTTTACTGTGGGCACACAGAAAATGTCAGACACAAAATTAAAGGAAGATGACTGCTGAACATCCAGATTAATTTGTTTTTCATTCATGTGAGGCTATGAGATATGATTTACACAGCAGGGGACATGTTTGAGCAGCACTGTTTGCAGGCATGTAGATACTTGATGGATACCTTAGCAATCTGAAGAGGGAGCAAGGTGTTTTGGTGATCAAATTTAGTGCAGATTGCTTAGTTAATTGCTCTGATAATACAAAACATAGTGTGAAGGGATATGCCAAAACACACGAGGAAAGCAACAGCGCACAGCGACTTTAGTTTTAATGAGAAAAACTAACACAACTCATACATCACTGAATTCCAGAGGTAGATTTTCTGTTGGCTGGAGCTCTGCGGCACTGAGGTACATGTCTGTGGGTGCAGACGCCAGCTGCTCCGGGGCAATAGACTCCTGCTCAGGCTGGTACATGGGTGGAGGCAGGGACAGGTGCAGAGGACAGCGGGGCTCTTCTGACTGTCCCATGTGCACGGGCCGATCACATGGGACGTCCTTCAGACCAGGGCACATTTTGAATAAAACTTGGCTACTGTCTTGATAAATGTCTATTGTGAAGGGTTAAGGAGATCAAGAGAACTAGCATTGGCATAACGGTGAAATAACTTTTAAATGTCAAAGATATGGAAACCTGGAAAACTTGAACTGTTCCTTTGAACTGAATCGACTTCACCCATTAGATAACACTGGGAAAGTCAACAGACCATAAGAAGACTTTTATATCAGCCGCTGCTTGAAACCAACAGCTACAGCAAGCTGTAGGTCTTCATTCAGGGCTAGAAGATCATATACACACATCTATATATATAGATGCATGCCCATATAAACAAAGAAAAAAACACGTATATTTAACATATAACTAAATATGCATATTTCCATTAAAAAGTTGGGGTTGATAAGTTTTTTGTTTTTTTTTATAGAAATTAACACTTATTTAGCAAAGATGCATTAAAAGTGACAGTAAAGACATTTACAATGTTACAAAACATGCATATTTCAATTTAATCTCATTCAATTAAGTTTATATTCATTATAGAATCCTGTAAATATGTGTAATGTATTATGCAAGAAGACGGCACAATTGTTTTCAACATTGACAAGAAAATCAGCATATAAGAATGATTTCTGAAGGATCATGTGCCACTAAAGACTAAAGTAATGGCTGTTGAAAATTAAACTTTACCATCACAGGAATAAACCACATTTTAAAATGTTAAAAAAGAAAAGAGTTATTATTTTAACTGTATGTGTCATAATATTACTGTTTTGCTGTATTTTTAATCAAATAAATGCAGCCCCTGTGAACATGAGACTTCTATCAAAAATCTTGCAACCCCGGATTCAATGGTAGTGTATTTTGTGTGCATGTAATAGAAGTGGTAATATTTTTCACTCAATACTGAATATTGAGTGAAAAATAATTTTAAAATTAAACAGACCCGAACAGTTAAAAGATATATCGGGCACAAAAGGATACGAGAAACACAGTGTCGCGTCATTGGCAGACACGGATTTGAACAACGAGTCCCCTCCACAAAGGAAATGCATCTCTGGCCTAAACGCATTGCCTGCGCAGAAATAAAACACACAAGAGAATTAAAATATGCACAAATAACATTAATAAAAAAAATAGAGCATGACAGTAGGCTCAGACTGACAGTATGGGAAAGCCAATAAAATTTAATTCAGGTCTGCCTCATATGGCAGTATGCAGTGTTTAAATCTTCTATTAAGACAGAAAAAAAACAAGACATTATTAGAAAGTCCATTCATACCTGTGGCGTTCCTCCCTCAGTAACACCCTGTCTTCTCTGTCTGAGCTGGCGATGCAACAAAGCCTCCACACCATAGCGACGCCGATAACGTCGTAGAGCCTTTAATTTTTTCAGGTTCTCTCGNGCCTGTCTTCTCTGTCTGAGCTGGCGATGCAGCAAAGCCTCCACACCATAGCGACGGCGATAACGTCGTAGAGCCTTTAATTTTTTCAGGTTCTCTCGTTCCTTCGTGGACAGCCCCTCTGGACCCGTTAACAGGCTGCTCCCTTGTATCACAGCACACAAGTGAGTATATATATTGACAGGATATGTGATATCATGAAATCAAAGAATGACAGAAGCTCCCTTACCAATTGTCTCATGTTCAATTTTGCGGCTGTGCAGGTAGCGTCGTTTCTTTTCTTTTAGTAAATGCTGCAGACGTTTAAATTGTTCAATGTAGAGGGACTGAAGTCTGATTAGCTTTTCACGTGTGATGAGTGCCACTTCCTCTGCTGTGTACACACCCGCATGCCTGTAGAATATCACGCTTCATTAATTGACATCTCAGGTGACATTAATAAAACTGAATTTGACAAAGCAGACAGGTCAAACAAAACTGAAGAATGTCTCACTTTAAAGGGTCTTCGTGGTCACTGTCAAGACTTTCATCTTCACTGTCGGGGTCTCCTCTCCATGTCTGATCCAAAACAACAGGATCCTGCTCCTCTTCACTCCAACTCTCCTCATCTATACAAGGAAATAAATACAGAATATATCACCATAACAATCACACGCAACATTGCGTCTCTTATAGATTTTTTTTTAATCTTATTCTGTTATGTTCAGATCTGTTAAATGTTCCATCAAATACTAAAAAAAAAAAAAAAAAAAGATTTAAGAAATTGAGACAAATTACATAAAATTATTACATTAACTATTAGTTATCAGCCTTTGATGCAAGTTTTAAGACAGCAGGAAACTAAATTTTTTAATATAATTAATAAGCTGCATTTTTGTGTTTCAGGGAAGCATTTCCATTTTGAATCATTTCTAGGGTATAATTGGTTCTTTTGTTACTTGTAATACACTTTACACATTAAATGTCAGTAGCGGTCAGCTCACCCACGCACAGGTTTCTTTGCTTCACATTCAGACTTTAAAGTGATTTCTCAATGTTCACAAGGCCAAAAGCATGCCTGTTAATAATTAATGGCACATGATTAGAAGCAAGTTACATCTCACCTAGTATGCGACTAGCTTCACTACGCCCCTCTTGACTGTGAGCTCCAGTTTCCGGCCGACTGTAGCCACTGAGCTGAGACAGCAAGACTTCAGGGGAAGGTCCTGAGGCAGATGCCTTCCGCATTTGAGCTTGCTGAACCAAAGCATTTCTGCGTGCATGTTCAGCACAGAATGATACCCTAACAAAAAGAAAAACAACATTATTGGTCAATTATTTATAGTAGGTAACATGCATGTTAAGGGAATAAATAAACAACTCACCCCTCTTTTTTCTCTGGTTTTGGGGCTGCATTGGGGCAGCGCTTGCCATTCTTGTTAGACACATAGCTGCATTGCCTGTAGGGAGCAGTTTTATCTTCAAGTACGTGTTTGATGCAGAACTCTAGGCCCTCCAGACGAGGCTGTGAACAGGGTCTCTGGGTATAAGAGCAGGTCTGAGGTTCTTGAGCACGAGCAGCTTGAGTCACTCGACCTCTGCTGGACGGCAACACATGGATCCGAATCCTGTTCATCACTGATGTAGTGAGAAAACCAATCAAATACAGACACCATAATATTACAGCTCAACATTACTGCATAAATATTTCTGCAGAAGTTAACCAAGCTTAATAGAGAATGCATTGAGAATAAGCATGAAATTATAGATTTTAATTCTAGATTTTTTTAAATAACTTTTTTTTTTTACCATTTTATTATATCTACATCAAAATTTAAAAACTCCCTGATATTTCCAGATTTTTCCATGACTTAGTACTTACACTCCCTTTACAGATCACGTTATGGATGATGCACTTCATTGTCATGACTGTATTTATATGTAAAGTGACCAAAAAGATCCAAAATGCATCATTCAACATAATTATGCAAATCTACTAAAGATAAACACTGACTTGTTTAAGAAAATTGAACATATTAACGTGATAGCGTTAAGACTTTACTGTACACAGCACATGTGATACGTTCAGATTGCTTTAAAGCACGTGTGCCATACACTGTAATCGCCACAAGCATTCAAATATTCAATTCTTTAACTCTGTACTAGTAAAAAACGGTAACGTTAACATAACAGAATCTGCAAGTCTTCAAACATTATTAGAGATGAAGAAGATTGACGTTTTAATCTCATGCAGAAAGCGCCAAATTCATACGTCAGTACTGCTGTTCGGCCATCTTTGAATTGGGAGGGTAAGATACTCCTGGTTTAAACCGATATAATTAATCATTATATATCATCCGTTTAGTCTGAGACTGTTTTAGTACGTTATAATTTGTCATTTCTACATGCAAAACTCACCTATAAAGCAATACTTTGCTACCGTTTACGTGAGAGCTTCCTACCGCTGCTTCCAGCGATCATCGCAATGCACAACAATGAGCTGCGGAGGAACGTCATCCATTTTAGCGCCCTCCTACGTTTACGTTGATTGGACCACAACCTTGCAAGAAACAATTTGATTGGAGGAAAGTACTCCAAGATCGAGTATAGTCCTTTATTATTGGCGACTCTATCCCAGAGCAGTGTTGCTGCCAGAAACTGTATGCGCCAAGGGGTGAAACATAATAAAAGCCGTCCAGCAAATAACAGAAGCAGACTATTTCTTTTAAATTGAATAATTTAATACAAAAGCGTAAAGTGCTTGTAAATTCATGTTTTGTTTTGTGCAACAGATTGATCTTTTCCATAGAGCAGCCATGACTTGTACATTCTTCTCAATTTCCTCATATTTGGTTTGGGAAAATCCTGCGGGGATATAAAAATAAAACAATCAAAGAAAAACATATATATACACACATATATATATATATATACACACATATATATATATA
>SCHK01125561.1:207-16075 GCA_004124795.1 Poropuntius huangchuchieni
GTGCGCTTGGTGCGCTCATGTTACGGCAGAAAACTTCCTGGATTATTACGCCGGAATGAGAGTATAGTTCCTAATCATATCAATTTATTAACTCTGGGGGAGTTGGAGAATGAGCCTATTTCCAAAAAAAGTGGAGTGTTCCTTTAATTAAAGTTAAAACAGTTCAAGTATTTTCAAAAATAATTTGATGAATAGAAAGTTCAAAAGGACAGCATTTATTTATATGTTGTGGTGTCCCATTTTCCCTGTGACTTCTTTTCCACCTCCTTTCACTTAGACCAGACCTGTTTAGACATGTTTAGTAGACCTGTTTTTAAATATTTCAGAGGATGTAGCTTATCAAAACTGCTGATTTGTTCTCAACAGGGTCTTTGCCATGCAGTGAGGAGGGAGGCTTGGAAATTTTTGCTCAGCTATTTTCCATGGAACAGCACTTATGAAGAAAGGAAGCTCCTTCAAAAGAGAAAAACGTATGTATGTTTCAATCAGCGTTTGATTTAAAGCTCTCTTCTTATCAGATTAAGCATATATACGATCATGTGTTCACCTATCAACAGTGATGAATACTTCAGAATGAAGCTCCAGTGGAAGTCAGTAAGCGAGGAGCAGGAAAGGAGAAATTCAAGGTTACGAGATTATAGGAGCCTTATTGGTATGCATTTAATTACATCACAAGTTGTATTCTTTAGTTGCTTTAAAAATCCATGCACTGTTTCATTACCTGAATGAAGCTTAATTTGTGGTTGTTGAATCTCTTTAGAAAAAGATGTGAACCGAACTGACCGAAATAACAAGTTTTACGAAGGCCTGGACAACCCTGGGTTGATATTACTACATGACATCCTGATGACGTACTGCATGTATGACTTTGATTTAGGCAAGTGACATTGTTCATTGCAGCGTCTCTAAATAAAATAAAAAAATCTACTGTTATTTATACTCCCATGCTGATACCTTGTTTTTAACAATCATCTAAAATCCTTTGGTTTATGTCAGTGTGATTTTAATTGCACATTTAATTATTTAGATTATGGATAATCTTAAGTGCTTTTCAGTGTAGCGTTGCTTTTATTTACCCAGTTTCCTGTTCCTGTGCAGGGTACGTGCAGGGCATGAGTGATCTGCTCTCTCCCATTCTCTTTGTGATGGAGAATGAAGTGGATGCCTTCTGGTGCTTTGTTTCCTTCATGGATGAAATGGTAATGCAGTGTGTTCGTTACAGCTCATCTCTGTTTAGCACTCTTGGGTCTGCTGTATATGAGAAGATTTGGCTACATCAATAAAGCATGTTTCTGTCCTCACGCTATTGCTGTTGTGTGGAAGCACATTAATCTAGTCAGCCTACAAATGGTTTACTTGTAGTTGTCTAGGAGATTTTTTTTTAAATCACTCAAATGTTTGTTACAGCATGAAAACTTTGAAGAGCAGATGCAGGGCATGAAGACCCAACTAATCCAACTTAGCACTTTGCTTCGGTTGCTAGACCTTGCCTTCTGGAACTACCTAGGTAAGATACCCAGAGAAAGACTTATTAGAAATAGACTTTTTCATTAATGTTCATTTCAATAAGTAGCCATTGTGTTTATTTCTGTGTTTATGTGGTTTTACAGAGGCACAGGATTCTGGGTACTTATATTTTTGTTTTCGCTGGTTATTGATCCGATTCAAGAGAGAGCTACATTTTCAGGACGTCCTTCGCCTTTGGGAGGTGTGTAATAACTATTGTTGCTTTTTCTTTTGGATATTGGCCAGCTGGACCATTTCTCTGATTCTCAGTTCATTGTCTGTGATAATTTTGATAATACTTAATTGTGTTATATTTTCATTTGATGTAATGTTTTATTTAATTGATATTTTCTCCTTCAGGTCATGTGGACCAGATTGCCTTGCCAAAACTTTCACCTTCTGGTGTGCTGTGCCATTTTAGACTCAGAGAAACAAAAAATTATGGACAGAAAATATGGATTCAATGAAATCCTAAAGGTTAGTATTACCTCTACCTTACTACCTTTTTTTTAAATTAGCAAGGATACATTGACAGTAAAGAACTTTTATAATGTTATAAAAGATTTATAAATCAAAAATATCTAATTTAAACTTTCTATTTATCACAAAAAAAAAATCCTAAAAAAAAATTACATAGCACGACCATTTTTAACATTGATAATATAAAAAATGATTTTTATTCACCAAATCGGCATATAAGAATGATTTCTGAAGGATCATGTGACACTAGACTGGAGTAAAGACTGCAGAAAATATAACTTTGCCATCACAGAACTAAACTACATTTTAAAATATATTCAAATCATTTTAAATGTAATAATGTTTTACATTTGCAGTTTTTACTGTATTTTTAATCAAATGCAACTTTTGAACTGTATTGTGAGTATCTACATTTTATAACATGAATAAATAAGCATGTAGAGAAATTGTTCACCTATTATGTTTCTTTACAGCATATAAATGAACTCTCCATGAAACTGGACATTGAAGAAATCCTTAGCAAATCTGAAGCTATCTGTATGCAGATAAAGAATTGTAAGGTATGTCCTAAGCATGATTGCAGATAGTGGGGTATGTGATCTACAAGACTTTTTTTTTTCTCAGTAATATGTAATTATTTTATCCCATTAATACAACTTTTGAATCTTTTCTGATTCCTTCTTAGGACTTGCCCCATTCAGTGAGCGAGATTCTGGGTCTGAACACAGTCACCGAACCCTCAGCAGCTTTAGAAACCAGTGAATATGGAATTCTTGAGTCACCTCAGACCTCACCAAGATCCACACACAGACAAGAACACGTCGTCTCAAACGGCCACAGCCACTTAAAGGAAACAACACACAACGGCTGCAAAGTAGCCTTCATTTCCTAGTGTACAGCACTACAAGATGTATAGTACAGATTTTATAGCCCCTTTATTCCAGCGAAATGAACAGTATTGGGTAGATATTTGCTACCAAATGCCACATTGTAAAATATCCCAGAGAAAATATATGAATGTAAAACTAGGATCCAAAAGGATCCCTAAAGCATTATTTTTGTAATATCTTGTACCATATTGTCTTTCATTGAAATAATCATTCCTTCTCACTGTATTGAGAGAGTTTTCATAATGTTTCAGAGGTGGGGTATCCATTGTTGAATATTATATATTTTTTGTTCTTATCAGTTTGCCCTTTTCCTAAATAATTCAGATTCAAATTAAAATCTGTCTTCCTTCCATTAGATTGTGAGTGATATTTATATTATGCCTTTTTGTTTTTTCCTTTGGTCCAGTGAAATAAGCTATTTTAAATTATGTTTTACATTAATTAGGTAAGAGTATTTTGTAATTAGTTGTTCACCTTCATCATCTTTTAGAAAGTGAAGCAGAACATTTGCTTGGCCATATAAACTAAAATCACTTGTTCCAACTGGCATGTAAATGTGGTTTGATATTCAAAATCTGTAGTCTTCAGTCGGCCCACCATGACATTTGCAGTTGTGGTGAAAATACTGATTGAGGTTGAAATGTCTTTTATCCACTTGTAACCACAGCCCACAACAAAGACACACCGAATCAACTTCCATCTCTTTCATTTCCTTTTCCACAGGAAATTGCCTCAGAGGAAGCTGATAGCTCACTGCTCACCGCAGTAATGTTATCTCTCTTCTAGCTCCCTTTCATTAAAGAAACGGCAGCATTTTGTGCACTGACAAACATGCACTCATTCACCAAAACCCATAAACAATATGTATGCATCTGTGGTCAAAAGGCAGTTTCCACAATTGCCCTCAACCTATTTTGCTTACAATCATGTTTACATAAATAATGCTGACGTTTAAGTTGATATTTTATGAAAGTTAATGCTTTAATCACTCTATAATTTTCTTGTTTTCTATATTGAACATGTTTCTGGGTGATAAACTGTGCAAAGGCCTATATATCTTACAAAAATGATGTGTGCTGTTATCTCCCTCTCTTCCACCAGCTGGAAAATGAAGCCCCATTTGTGGGAATCTTGAAATCTGAATTATTTTGCTCGAGATTCATTTCTCCTAGAAGGTGAGATGAGCTTATCCACTTCAATCAGGGCTTGGACGTGTCGACATTTCCTAATGGAGCAGCCATCCCCTCAAAAGCTAATATGAGCGATCGCCTGCCCCGTCAGACAGTGGCCCTTCTCAACGTCATTCGTCACAGTATATAATCCCAGCTCTGATACTGCCGGGGGAGGAGTGTCAGGTACTGTGGCACATGCAAGGAGCTCCCAGTGATCTCTAAAGGGGCAGCTTAAGGAGATATCGTCTCAGACAACAGCACCTTCGCCATATGAAATGCAGGGAAAGAAGACACCTCAAGAGGCAACAACTATGTCCTCTGAACTACAAACTAATCCAAAGGGGCCCCAGACAGCCCCTAAATCACCCATTGGGCTTCTTAGGAAGAGAGGACAAGAAGCAATTCCAAAGATGCAACCCGCTATGATGATGTTCTCCAGCAAATACTGGGCTCGGCGAGGTATGTCTTTGGATTCAGCAATGTATGACCAACAACACCTTGCAGCCTCCATGGTGAGTACTGAACAGTTTTGATGGACCCTCTTTTGGGCGCCTCATCCTATATAGACAAATTGCCTTGATATTCATTCAAATTTTTAGAATATGGAATATTTACACTGGAAAGTGTAATTAGTGGCCGTTGGTGAAATCTAATGAAATGTTTCATTATAAAATTCTTTAATATACTGACTGAAAGCCTTGACAGTTGGAACTGGGCACAGTGATGTAATATTTTGACATTATAAAAAAAAAAAAACAGAAGTTGCTCAAAGGCAGTTAAGGTCAAAGTGTCTCTCAGTACAAATTCTCCTTTTNACACAGTGATGTAATATTTTGACATAAAAAAAAAAAACAGAAGTTGCTCAAAGACAGTTAAGGTCAAAGTGTCTCTCAGTACAAATTCTCCTTTTGAGGTTGTTAATTACCAGCCTTGCATGCTTAACGCTTGTAAATAAACATTTTAAATTACTTTTTCGAAGAAATAAGGCTTTATCTTAACCCATTTGTCCATCTTAAGAGTTTTATATTCACTAAGCAACACCTCTACGCAGCTCCGCAGGACATCCTTTAATCGGATAGATGAAAGACCTGACAAAGAAGAACCAAAATCCACTCATGACCTTGGGAAATTAGCAGTGATTTTCTCTCTGAAGAATGAAGTGGGCTGTCTGGTGAAAGCGCTGAGGCTCTTTCAGGTTAGTGAACATCTCATCTTTTGGTGAGGTAGATTAATAGTAAATTTTTTGATAAGTATATCTAACGCATAGTACTTATTTAATAATAATTTTGATAGACTTTTTGATTAAAATCAAAGCGACATCCTGCTGTTGTATGTTTAAAGGAGAAGCATGTGAATTTGTCCCACATCGAGTCTCGGAGATCCAAGAGAGTCACCAGTGAGGTGGAGATTTATGCTGAGTGCAACTGCACAAAGAAAGAGTTCAATGAGTTGGTGCAGCACCTGAAAGACCACGTCAACATTGTGTCATATAACACACCTCAGCATGTGTGGTCTGCAGAGACCGGTGAGCCTGAACTTAGAGTACCCATTGTACCTATGTTCTGGCTTTGTAACAGTGTTACTGATTGATTGGATGTATTTATTCCAGACTGTTTGGACTGTGTGTGCGTTTTGGGTGGGTTGCCAGATGGGGAAGGAATACCATGGTTTCCCCAAAAGATCTCAGAGCTGGACCAATGCTCTCATCGAGTGCTAATGTACGGCTCAGAACTGGATGCTGACCATCCAGTAAGTAAATCTGTTTAGGAGCTCAGTGGTGGAGTGAATGAAACCTCATCCCAACGACAAACAATATATTCATCAGTTTACTCTTGATTTTGTAATAAGCTAACCTAAAACAGCTAACATAAAATAGCATATTTATAAACTTACATTAACCTAGAATAATAAATTCTGTAAAAATTGTTCATGATGGTTCCTTGGTTAAAAACGAAACCTTATTGTAAAGTGATTCTTTGTTGCAGGGCTTTAAAGACAAAGTGTATCGGGAAAGGAGGAAGTACTTCGTTGAGGTTGCAATGAACTACAAATTGTTAGTATGGATTATAATATAGTTTATATTCTTGTGTAGTTGATTTTGTTTTTTGTAGCTCAATTGTTAACTAGTTGAAAATGCTAAAACAGGTAAAAGCAGATACATAATACAGTTACATAAATGGAAACAATATGAAATTCAAGTTAGAGTTGTAGTCTTAAAAACTAACTGAAATGACAGAAATAGCTAAAAAAAAAACAATATATATATCTATCTCTCTCTTTTTTTTTTTTTTTTTTTTTTTGGTGTTTTCAGTGGGCAGCCCATCCCACGGATAGAGTACACACCAGAGGAAGTGAAGACATGGGGAGTAATTTTCAGAGAACTAACAAAACTCTATCCAACTCATGCCTGCCGCGAGTACTTAAAAAACCTTCCTCTTCTCACAAAGCATTGTGGGTACAGAGAGGACAACATCCCACAGCTGGAAGATGTATCTCGATTCTTGCGTGGTAAAAATGTCACATCAATTCACATCCACGCAACTACTATTTACCTGCATCATTAATTGCATTCATTCGGTTCAAACGTCAACGCTATTTAATAAGGAGGTTTTGATTGTGAACCTTACAGAGAGGTCAGGGTTTACCGTACGACCTGTGGCTGGATATCTGTCACCACGAGACTTCCTGGCTGGTCTGGCTTATCGAGTGTTTAATTGCACTCAGTATATACGTCACAGCACTGATCCTCTCTACACACCAGAACCGTGAGTATAAACCAACACCAATGATTTTTATATAGAAAACAATTTTTCTTCATCACCCCTAACGTGTAAAATCTTTTTATGTCCTCAGAGACACCTGCCATGAACTGCTGGGCCATGTACCGCTCCTAGCCGATCCCAAGTTTGCTCAGTTTTCTCAAGAGATTGGCCTCGCATCTCTAGGCGCTTCAGATGAGGATGTGCAGAAACTGGCAACAGTAAGTGTGACAGCAGTTTATTGAATTCTTAAATGTCATCTCAAACTTGACTGCCAGTCAATACTGAAATAAAAAGGTCACTGAAGTTTTTCATGGCATAAAGTTTGATCTATGGTGTTGAGTCACATGCATTTGCATTGAAATTAGATCACTGGCTCTGTATGGCAGACTTCAATGAGAGACAATCAGATCTGGGTATAAGGTTTTTGGTGGTCTTAATATGAGTGGGTATATCTCATAAGGGCCTGAAGAAACTTAATCTTGGTTCTAAGCCTTTGCAATATATGCAATAAACCACTGTGCTTTTTTCCCCAGTGCTATTTCTTCACAATTGAATTTGGACTTTGCAAACAAGATGACCAGTTGAGAGCCTATGGAGCAGGTCTTCTATCTTCTATTGGAGAGTTGAGAGTATGAAGCCCTTTGTTATAACTATATGTACGCACCTCATGTATTAAAATGTCAAATTTTTAAGTGAATGAATAATCTTGTTTGATTATGCAGCATGCGTTGTCTGAAAAAGCAACAGTGAAGATGTTTGATCCCAAAACCACATGCTACCAGGAGTGCCTCATTACAACATTTCAAGATGTTTATTTTGTCTCTGAGAGTTTTGAAGAGGCAAAAGAGAAAATGAGGTAAATATATCCATCCAGTCAATTGTAAAATAATCCACAATTAGACTTAATAATGTGAAGTAATGTTGTTCCTTCTAAACAGGGAATTTGCTAAAACAATAAAAAGGCCTTTTTCTGTCTACTACAACCCGTACACCCAGAGCATCGATTTATTGAAGGACACCAGGAGCATTGAGAATGTGGTTCAAGATCTACGCAGTGACCTAACCACTGTCTGTGATGCCCTGGGAAAAATGAACACATACCTCGGTATCTAGATAATCAAAATCATCAGTGCTTTATTGTAGAATTAAACTGCAACTGTTTTACATGATTCAATTCAAATTTCATTAATACTGTAACATCTGCAGCGAGCGTTGATTATCTGGGCCAAATGTCCATTAGTATTGCCTTGTTATGAGGATGTATGCCACAAATTAAGGTGTGTAATATTGCAACCATAGCCATCATATTGCATCGAAAAATTCAGTCATCATTACAATGTATTAAAGTGATATTGATGAAATAATGATATTATTAGGAACAACAAAGCAAAAGAAAGGATTTAGTATCTATCTAGTCTTTGCCTCTTTGTGCCTAATGTTGTGTGTAAGACTCATAGCAAGTGAAGGCAGTTGATGTACAGTTATAGATTATTTAAAAAAAAACAAAAAAAAACATTAGCCTACGTGTAAAAATCACTAGGCACTATTCTGATTCCAGTTGCATTCTCTATTTGTAAAGAGTATGTTTGTGTTGCTTATTTGTTGCTGAAAAGCCAACTTCTCAGTCAATAAAGCATTATATTTTAGCATTATATTTTCGCCTGTTTTTTTTTTTAAAAGTGTGCAGCAATGAGTTAAGAACACATTTCATTAGTACCACAAAATGTTATTTTATATTAAATGTATATATAAACAAGTAAAATATTGATTTTATAAATCTATTATAGTAGATAATAATATCAATATTTCATCAAAATCACTTTGATCACTAATAACCAATCCATTTCACAGTATCTTTTCAATGGACCTCTTCATCATCATTGTCATCAAAGGCTTTCTCCTATAGTGTGTCAGAAATGACATATAATTAGTGTTTTGAGCATTATTGTAATTATTTTATTCAGTAAACTGCATTCATTTCTAGTAAAATTATTATTTAAAGCTGTTTTTTTTTTAAACAAATTTAACTGGTGCATAAACTCTCACCCAACCACCGTGCTGTTTAACCCAGGGAGCGAAGTTCTCCTGCAGGTACTTGGCTCCGTATCCCATGACCCTGTTCATGGGGTGTAGGTCCAGGGCTTTGAGTCTGCTGGTGACCTCAAAGGCCAGGGCGATCTGCTCACGTTTTTTTCTGTTTTGCAGAAATTCTGGTACACTACTCGTGATGAAGGCTTTAGTCAGATTTTTAAACAAGTCGTAAGTGAAAGTTTGCTGAAGGTATCCTAAAAGCTCTTGGTTGGTTAGAATCTGAGAAGGCAGAGGGGACATTTAAGAGCAGGAAAAGCTTTTAGGACTAAATGATGTGACTTAAATGAGAGTTATTGTATTTTATAATTGATATTTATAATATTTTATCACAGATTTTCCACAGATTTTAACGGAAGCCTTACATACATTTGGTTTGTTTCCACCAAGTTCCAGACATCAAAATAAGTACATTTGTATTTAATTAAGTGGATTATCCAGAGCTACACACTAAACCAAAACTAATCAGTAACACTACAGACTGTAAAGAGATCGTGACGATTACCGTTTCATTTAATTCATCCCCTGATTTCTTCAGCAAGTCAACAAGCCTCACTATGACATCTGAGTTAGCCTCTTTCGCAACTAGGACAGATCAGAATTATAATCTGTATAATCAATAATGTTAAAGAATATAATATTTCAATGACTTTAACTTATTATCTGGTGATTGTGTTGTGTATAACAGACAGTACACTTTACCAGGACTGTCTGGCTCTAGTCCTTCATCAAAACATAGTCCATTGTCAGCAAGCTCTGCTAGTTTTTCAGCTAGTTTCTCATCACCTGTTTTCAACAGACATGACATTAAAATGAGAATAAATGTTGTAATCATCTCAGAAAGAGTCACAGATCTCAACTACAGTATCTCTCTGGTCTGACCTGATGGTGCCTCCAGTCTATACATACAGGCACCTTGCCTCAATCTTGCGCTTGGCTTCCTCCTCTTCTGGCAGTATGCTTCAATCAATCGATATTCATCACTACAAGTTATTAAAGGTGAGTCAGCGTCCATCATGTGAAACAACCGCTGGCTTCTGCAGATCGGATAGAGAAACAGGACATGTCTTTTTATGCTACATTTCACATCCGTAAACAACGTAATCAAATCGAAACGAATGGTGTTAACTTATTAACATTTCATATCTAAAAAGACGTTAACTGCACTGTTTTTAGTTTGTAAACTGGAAAGAGTGGGAAGCAAACGTTACAGTTTAAACTTTTCACGACGTCACGGATCATGTAACGTTAACGTTATTTCCTCTGAGCGCGAATTTCAATGCAAAACGCATTTCATGGTTCTAATTCTTTAATCGAGCCACATAAAGTCTATTGTATTAATGTAAAAGCAATGTGTTCACTTAACAGAAAAATAAACAACACAACTTACCGGGAAACCTGGTAAAGTTTTCCTGAGACAGTTGGAGACGTACTGTACATACGCACGAACGTCAGTATACTTGCGACGTATGTATTACGTACAAGGAAGTTTGTACGTAACATTACAGCTTTCACTGCTGCTTTCATTTTCTCTTCGAGTTGTCTTTCACATTGTTGTTAATGTTAATGTGCATGTATGTTCATAATAAGCTAATGATTATGACGCCTGAGCTAGCCAATGTTGATAAATGTGTTTTTGTAGGACTATGCTATATAAGGTAGAATAAAAATGCTTCTACTAACAAACTTTTCTACTAACACAAATGATAAAGTAGACTATTTTCTTTGCTATTTGTCTGCAAAACCAAAAGTAGGCTACAGTAAGAACCAGGTAAAAAATAATCTGCATTTTAGTTCCCACAAAAATACTACAGTAAATTATAGTAAATACTATAGTACTTGAATTAATTTGTTGTGGTAATTCTATAGTAGGCCTAGTTGTGGTAGTATAACAACTCCAATAATATAAACTAATTACTTTACCCAATACTGTACTATGTTTTCTACAACTATAGGGTACATTATACTACAATACACTACTGTAGTAAAAACTAAAGTATACAACAATATTTATTACAGTTTATCAGTTCGCTATAGTTAATCAGTATGCTGTAGCATTCACTAACGTCCCACCCGTGGGACATTTTGCATTGAGTTAAATTTGACAGGAATGCTAAGGGGTTAACAAAGTGTTGTAAATAATATAATATATGCAGTATAATACACTTATAGTATGGTTCAGTTACTATACTATTTTTTCATGTGGGTTACTAAATTTAGTTAACAGTGTTTATATCAGTAAAAAGTTGAATCCACTGGCAAAAGACAGTATTTAAAATTAATTTAAAGAATGTACTTAGTAATATTGTTGTCTTGGTGTGTCTTTTTTTTATCTTAAACCTTTAACCCTATGAATTTTAAGATAGGGTAAGGGTAGTCAAATCTAACCATAAAGTGCTCACCTGCCCGCAAGTTGAAGCTCTTCAGGAATAATGTAGAAGACTCCCTTGTTCTTATTTATTAAGGCTTATTTTATTGGTTACAATATAAAGCAGTTAATGAAAACAATAAAACTTCAGCTAAACTAAGAGCTCTATAATCAGACTTTAAAGGGTTTCAGGTATTCTTCACACTTAATTCAAGAAGCATCTAAAGAGTACAATACTCCTCAGTGTCTTGTTTCTCATTCATCAACTCATCTGCTGTATGATTCTTTCTTTTGTAAGAAAATCAGTCTCTGTAAATCATGTCTAATTCACCGGATGTCCTTCCGCTGTCGCCCATGCTCTCGCCTTCTTTTCACACTTTTCAACTTCTTCATTAGTCTTAATCAGTGTTAACCTCCACCTGTGGTTTTAACACGTTCTCTTCTCCCCCGTGTGTGCTCTTGTTAACCTTTGTGATTATTTGCGAACATTATGTTCATGAATTTCCCTTTCACACCATTTGCTCATTTCATCCTGTACATTCTAAACTAAAGGAAGTCAAGTACATTTGTATATATAATATATATATTCAAGCATATATGCATTAACCTAAAAACAAGCAGTGTTGGGGGGTAATGCATTATACTGTAAATAACATGAGTTATGTAATCAGTTTACTTTTTTCAAGTAACTAGTAAAGAGACCATTACTTTCAAATTTAAAATGAAATATCTGAGTTACCTTTTCTAATAATAATTCACATTAGCTTTTTTGTTTTCCCGTTTATTCACTGACTTCTGTTGGGAGAAATTGGGAGGTGTGAAAGGCCAAAAATATAACTTTTGAGGTTTTTGTTATTAAAAACCAAATAAGCAAGCCCAGTAATGCAACTAGTTACTTTTTTATGGAGTAACAATATTGCAATGCATTACTTTTTAAAGTAACTTTCCCCAACACTGAAAGCAAGCAGAATATCAACCAAAACAATATTATGCATAATTTTCAATGTAATAATCTAACAGAAGTGCTTTTTTATGTCATATTTCAGATAAATAAGCCATAATAGAAACTTCACTTTAGATGCTGTAGGTCTTAAGTTGTTGTTTGTTCTTTTTCAGCATTCTTCTTACAGCAGGCTACCTGTTTTGCACGGGACATGTAAAACACAGGCCCGATACAAGTCCCAAGATTGGGAAAGGTATGCATCAGATTTATGATTAAACAGTGTGTGTGACTGATTTCTTCATCCCCATCCTTAAGTGTGAACATGTAAGGGGCGATAGCCAGGAGAGGCCCGTAGATAACAGCTGAAGGGATCAGAATACGCAAAGCGTTATTTAGTGCTCTGTTTTTTACAGATGACCCACCTCTTCCACTGGTTTGCCCTTCACCTGGACCTTTTTTGTGGAGTACTTGCACAATGCCTGTTAGACATGCCAGCATTATGAGTAAGAAAGCATCAAGGGTGATTGACAAGTACATAGCTAATTTAGGGAGCCTTTCTTGGTAGGTAATCACTGCAACGCCTAAAGTGACAATCCAAATTAGAGCCAAACAGACAAGACGGTACTCCCATTTGTTCCCTAATTTCATGTAGAGGACTGGATGTGCTGCGGCCAGGTATCGCTCCACACACATACTGGTCAAGAAAAGAGGACAGCCGATCACGTTGAGGATCGAAATGGCCTCTGAAACTGTCAGGAGCTGTCCAGCACGTTCAGTCACAGAAATGTAGATATCAAAAGGAAGACTGAGACAGAAGATAATGTTCAACATGGCAAGATTAAGCCCCAAAACTTCAGAGGGTGATAGACCTTTCTCACCTCTCACTAGCATCCATAGCATAGCCACATTAGTTGGGAAGCCCACCACAAAAGTTAAAATTTCCAGTGGCAAGCGAACATAGGAATAATTGTTATCATTGCACTTATCCACAATGGTAAGAAATAACATATGCATATCGCTTGTCGCATCGCTTGTATAGTTGCTTTCATCTGATGTCATGTTTGCCATGTTGACTGAGCACTGTAGAGAAACAACAAAGAACATTGCTTGTAGTACAAAAACATGGCAGATAAAATGAATGAAACTCTCAGATGCATTTAGGTAGATGCATGCATTTAGAAAGTAAAAACACATTTTCTGAAGTATTATTATAATTTAAAATGCCTTTTTTTCTATTTTTTAATATATTTAAGATTGCAATTTATCCCTGTGATGGGAAAGCTCCATTTTCAGCAATCATCATTCTAGTGTCACATGATTCTTCAGAAATCTTTAATTTGCTATTTTGGTGCTCAAGAACCATTTATTATAATTATTGATTTAAAAACATTTGCTGCATAATAATTTTGTGGAATCCATTTTCAGAATTCTTTGAAAACAACTTGTACTTAATTTGAAATAGAAATCTTTTGTAACTTTATAAATGTCTTTACTGTCACTTTTGATCAATTCAGTGCATCCTTGCTGAATAAACATTTATATTTCTTTTTTTTTTTTTTTTTTTAAATCTTACTGACTTACCCAAACTTTTGAATGTATTTCATGTATACAGACACACACCCATACACAAATAATACATAAATGTATAAACGTTTACAAAACATCAGAAGATGTGAATAAACTAAGCAAAATAAGTTACCTTCTCTTGCTATGAGATCAATTTTATTGTTCACCGTCCTTTTTCTTCTCTCTTTTTTGACAGATCTTAAATATATCAGTCCTTGTTCTGTTGCGTTCATGTAAATTAAGTAAAATTATTTGAATTTCTGAGTTGGTTCATTGAACGTATGGTGTCCACCACCCAATGAAAAAGAGAGAGGTTTTTTTTTTTACCACATCTGTTCTGGTTTCGAAAAACCCATATAGCAAATTTTACACAAATCGACAAGGGCGTCGAGACTCAATTGAGGACACATGAAAAATAGATTGACACAACAATTTATTACAAATCAATCAGTGCGATAAAGTGCAAATTTTACAGTTAGGTTACAAATGGCTCATTCTAACTAAGAGTATATTGCTGTTTTACAACACATTATGGATGCAATATAATGAAAATGGGTGGCAGTTGACCACCAATAGGAAATTTCTAAATTGTGCAAAACAAAAAGATTTTGGTTTCGATTTTATGTTCATACAATACGATATCATCAAAACTGCTATTTACAGTTAGGTTAAATTATCTGTCTTTAGTGTTATTAAAGATCTGACAAGAATAACCAGGTCCACCTCAAAATGGAATATATTTACAATATAGCAAATATTAAAAGACATCAACATTAAAAATATCAAAGTGCTTCTGGTTATACCGACCAGTTAAATCTGCCCACACATCTGTGCAATGTTGTCTGTACTGTCTTGGCCACATTCAGTGCTGCTGATGAGAAAATGATTACTGTTTGAGACAAGTCTATGGGTGAGTGACAGTAGGAGCGTGTGGGGTCTTGTTTTTGGGAGGTGTAGAAATCTGTACGTAAACTGGGGTGGTAGAAGAGGTGGAGGGGTTTGGCTCAGTTTGAACCCTTTGGAAAACAAGGGCCGGGTAGATTTGGCTGTTGGCGTGATATGTAGGGTATGTGCTATGGGGGCTTCTCAGCAGACTCTCCTGACTCCTGTGTGGAAAGAAGAAGAGAATTCTGTGATGCACAAAATCACAGGAACTGAATCACATCTTATAGTATGTCTTATGGCTTTATACGTCCTCCCACGTATTACATAATATTAAAAAATGTGGTGTGGTTGAAGAGTGGGCTTGGGATGTGGGTTTCAGTACACGTAAGAGGTGTATTGTGCCACGAATATATAGGCAAAAGAGAGGCTATTTCTGTAATAAGTTCCTGTTGTTTTCAATTGTTATATATTTTCAAATGTAATTTATTTCTGTGATGGCAAAGCAAAATGTTCTTTTTTGTCATGTGATCCTTCAGAAATCATTATATTATGCTGATTTGGTGCTCGAGACATTTCTTTAATTTCTTTAAAACAGAGATGTTTTACAATTTTCCTTACCTCTCATACCCTCTGTTCTCATAGGCTCTGACGACCTCTGAATAAACGGGACTTCCAGGAGGTAGCGGTCGGTCGAGACGCTGGGACAAGCTGAAAAGTTTAGGTGGAGGGAATGCCTCCCAGTCTATATGCTCTCTCTCCAACCAGGACGGGCTCCTCCGAGACCTAGAGCTCCGTGTTTCTCTTCTCCTGAAGGTGAAGACAGTACCACCACATTTAGTATAATGATTGTTTAAGACTTTTAAAGTGTGTGTTTTTAACTTTTAACTTTAGAACACAGTATATCTGCTAAAGCCTATGAATCAGTCAAGGAAATGCAAAACGCATGAATTATTATATTAGGCGTTTGGACAATTTTGTACACTTAAACCACAATCAAGAATGTATGAGTTTAATTACATTTGATTAAAAAAAAATGATTCATTTTTAATTTGATTAAAAAACTTTTCTCAGAAGGTTTACTTTTATATTTAATTTAAACAAGNCGATTAATTTTTAATTTGATTAAAAAAAGTGGAACTTGCAAAAAATAAAATAAATATGGTAAACCTTTTCTCAGAAGGTTTACTTTTATATTTAATTTAAACAAG
>SCHK01125852.1:7866-20518 GCA_004124795.1 Poropuntius huangchuchieni
GTCAACAATTGAAATTACCCTGTCGAAGACCAAGTGGAGACACTGCCCTCGAAACCTCTGGGCCAGGGCAGTGACTAGCCTTTTAGTAGTATGTGCTGAGTGTGTGGGTGATCACACACACACACACACACACACACACACACACGCACACACACACACACATATACACACAGACACACACTCAAACTCAGGGCCAAGTCCTGCTTGACTCTGCTGAGACAGAGACTCACAATGATATGTTTGTAAAAGAGAAAATGGAAACCTGAGAAGGGGAATTGTGTGAAAGGAAAAAATAACCTCGAAACAGAAAAACATCAAAAACACCCAAAACAACCCCCAAAAAAGAACGGAGCGTTTATGAGGGCTGTTTTAGTCTGCTGGCTCACTCCCCGATCTTTAGCAAGGCGTCACTCCGGGTCAGCAGCCCGTCTCACAGACGCTGCACTGTCAATTATGGCACTGTCATGGAAACTGCAGAAAGCCATGGAGAAAATGACCCCTCACAACTCAGAGTAGTGCAGCTTGTCCTGGAATAACACAATGCACTGCTACTTTAACAATTAGAGCACATTGTCAACAACTGCCATGTTTAACTGTAATTTCTTACAATAAAATACCATATTCAGAACTTAACACTGAAATGCAAGCTGAAATGCAAGCTCATTTACTGAAATGACAAATGACTGTTTAAATATAACCATATCATGCAAAATTGTGTTATAATTATGTGAATAGTTGTTTTGTTCACTTCACATATCTACACTAGGGCCTATATGCGGCACTTCTGTTCATTGTAGTATGGAATGGAAATAATATAATTTTTAATTAAAAAATAAGTGCAATGAAAAATAGTGTAGAAACAGTTTTCACTTGGAAATTGCTAGCAAATTTCACAATTAATTGCAAAGAAATGGTAAGCATCGCATTGAAATAAACATTACATTTTGAAGTGGAAAGACTGAAATAGTATTTTCTTGTAAAAAGTGCTGCAATAATCTATTTTATTTACGAATTTGAAAAGCGTTTTTTACAGTGTGTGCATTCTAAGCAAAGTCATTTCAAGGTCAAGTAAAAAACTAAACACACACACTCACACACAGTGGTGTTGCATTCCTGAATGGTTCAATGTTTCTAAACAAATCAGTTAAATGAATGATTCAATGACTCACTCACAAATACAGTCACTTGTTCTGTTCTAGAATGACTCGGCAATTTTAACGAATCAGTTAGAGGAAGGATTCTATGACTCACAAAGTCACTTGGTATCAAATGAATCTGTGTTTTAATAATGAATCTGTCAGTTTAAATGCAACCTGGTCTCATAAAAATACGTACCTCTGTGCACTTTCTGTGTGACATCGTTTTACATACCTTACTGCACATTTTGCCGCAGTTTCAAAGAGAAATGTCCACTGAGTGGTGTTAAAACACAGGTTAAATACCTGAACCCTGGCACGTTTTTATTATGTAGATATAGGTACATATTGCTGTGTTTTTATTATATTGCTTCAGGTACGTATTACAGCTGTTCAGAATTCAAATATCTGGAGTCTGTTAATGCTCTATCGTGTTGGAAATATGCCCTACACCAAACCCAACCCTAAACCTACCCGATAGTGTTAACAAATGCAAAACTGATATAAAAATATATTTGTTGATGCAACCATTCCATTTCAACTTCTTTATATGCAGATTTGAACTGCTTTGTCAAACCGTGATTACACAGGTTTTGAACCGGAGCTCCTTGCCTCCTAAATACATCTCCGTACTCTGTGAGCTACCGAACAAACTTACTGTACCGTCTATGAAAACCCATAGATACGAGGCTGGATATGTGCGATGCTAACGTTCAAAAGCATCAGTTTTCAAATCTCCCAGCATATTAATATTGTTTGGAAGTCGTAACATGATATTCTTCAAGTAATTGTGCGAAAACTACACTTTATTAATCAAAACTCTGTAAATTTGTGTGAAAAGGAGTAAAAGTTCTGTTCTGTAGTGTTACATGAATAAAGAGTCACAAAGAATTGCAGTCTGCCTGGAGCAGACAAACACAGTCAAGCGAACTGATACAACAGTGAAAAGTCCCATTGCTGTATCCATGCTGTTAGAACACTGTTCAACCAATCAGCTTTGACAACCAGAACTAACTGTTATATAAAAACATGCAAGTAAAAGTGACAACAAAACAGCAACAGCACGATAAATCAACAAATAGCAAAAAATGAAAAAAAAGAAGGGAACATGCTGAGAACCTAAACACTGTGTACATAAACTCAAGATTACTGTAATGCAGGCACAGATAATTATTGTAATTCTACAGCACAACACTGCTACATTACAGTTATTTTCTGAACCTGTTTACAGTGAAGTTTAAGCATACAGTCATCATTTAATTGCAATAAATTACTAATGTAAAAAAATCCAAAGTCCTGTTCAGTGCACAAATATTGTATATTCAATGGAAGTGGGAGTGAAAAATGTGATTAAAATGTAAAGCATCGGCATTAAGTCTAAATTTCAATATTCACCCTTACAGCCAATGCATAGGAAGTCTTAGCAGGTTGTTCACAATGTAACTATCGCAACCTGTGTTTGAAGCTCAGAGTGGAATGGCATGTGTCCATTTGGTTGGGTCGCAGTTACCGTCCTGTCCGGGGTTTGAACCCACAACCCACGGGTCACACAAACCCAAGGCCACCAAACCACCAGGCCTGTGCACAGCCATGCTCGTAAATTATGCCGACAGTTCAGGAAAGGGAAAGTCAGAGGAGAATTACGCTCCAGTTCAACAGTTAAGATTGGACACAGGAAGTCAGGAACCAGTGACCAGCAGCTTTGTGTTTTCCAGCGCTGTCTCTGGAATAATATTCAATTTAAAAAGCCACCTACTCACAAGGATCAAATTGCAGTAAGTCAATGTGACATTTCATGTAGTATCAGTGCTAAAAATGTCAAATATAGCTCTTCCTAATGATCTCAAGATGTTTGAGATTTTGTTGTATAAAAAGCTGATGTATGAGGCTCTTCCCTGCAATCTGAACTGTTGCCTGGCCTACCAGTGACCCCATTTACACCTGGTATTGGCCGTTACACCCACAAATGTTTAGTGCTAAATCTGGGCTATTTTAGTATAATTTATACTTTATAATTTATATTTTCTATATTTTATATTTTTATTTTAAATTTAGTTAAAATTGTGGTAATTTTGTTTCGTATTTTTGTCATTTTTATTAGTTTTTTTTTTTTTATATGTCTATATAATTTTAAGGACTGCAATCAACTATTAAACAAAAATATATTAGGTTTGCCAGTTGCTTTTGCTTCTTTTAGAAAAAAAAAAAAAAATTCATAAATTAAAAAAAAAAAAAAAAATAAAAAAAAATAAAAAAAAAAAAAATAAAAAAAAATAAAAAAAAATAAAAAAAAAAATAATTAGGTTTGCAAGTTGCTTTTGCTTCTTTTAGAAAAAAAAAAAAAAATTAATAAATTTTAAAAAATAATAATAATTAATTAATTAATTATATATATCATCATGTGATGCTGAAGACTGGAGTAATGATGCTGAAAATTCAGCTTTTCCATCAATAGATTACGTCTTAATATTCAAGTAGAAAACAGTTATTTTAAATTGCAATAATATTTAACGCTGTTTTTACTGTATTTTTGAACAAATCAATGCAGCCTTGCTGAGACGTAAGAAACAAGGCAGATTTGAGAGACGTATTACATCACGCATCTACCAGGTGTAAGCAGGGCCAGTGTGTCCCGTAATAGATACGCGGTTCCTTTACGCATTTACGGGTACACGCATGTTTATTCGCGCACACATATGCGCCACGTCCTGCTGCTTGCACAGGAAGGGGAGGTAGAGCTACTTCCTGTCCAAGAGGGGAAGAGTAAGGGTATAGCAGGGGGCCACACTTCCTGTTAAGAAGAAGAAGGGAGGAAAGAAACAGAAAATATACAGATGACATCATGCAGTAGGTTTGTTGGACGGGGTTTTCGGGAGAGTCCGTATTTTGGCCTGATGGAAAAGCTGAAGCAAGTGTGCAAAGAAAAACACACACACATACACACACACACACGTGCGATTTTCAGCTGCAATAATAAAACACTTACACAGGTCAAGCTCTTTCGTCTTCGTACTTACTGACACATGAAATCAATAACACTCCCACGCGTGCAAATGCATAAAACACACAGACACACAAAAACATGTTACATGACAGTGAAGTGTGCAACTAAAGCTTTGCATAATATGAAGAATATGTGAGCGAATTATACTGGCATGACTGATCACGACGGTTGCCAGGGTATTTTTTCGGCAGTATCTCCCAGAATTGTCTCACACGATCGCGTTTCCAAACATCAGGTGTCCTCCTCTGAATGCAAGATAACATGACAGCGTTTGTTATTGCACGTGTGGTTATGAATTAGAGTTGTTTTCCCAATTGCAGTAACTTATATTTTATTATTTTTGTTATTAATGATAATATGGCCAATTTCCCAGGAAGTGATGGTTTTGTTCTCTTTATCACATGGATTGAAATTGTGTTTTATTTGCAAAATTATTTATGCAATTTTCCATTTTTGGTATAGTTAGAGTAATAGTGTAAGTTAGATTTACAACTTTGAATGGAAACATAGCTGATTATATTCTGGTGTCTAGATATGCGAACACAGCATGAGCCGTGATGTCTGATTTCACAAAATGCACGACAATTATAACGATAATGATATAGTTTTAAAAATCTTGTCCACAAGTCAACTATAACAATAACAACATAAAGGAATGATATCTTTCACTGTTGATTTTTTTCCACCAAAACATTGACAGCCAATCAAAATCCATCCTGATTTAAAAAGCTTGAGCATTTACAGTGGCAAACAACAGAACAACAGCACACGGATATACAGTAATAACATTATTGTGTTAGTTTGGAGGCTAATATGGTTATCGTTATAGTTATGATGGTTATGATGTGAACAGGCCTTTTATGAAATGTGAAAATTACATCAGCCTATTTACTTAATCATTGTTCACATTACTGTGATTATGCCAGAGGAACGAGGCCGCAGGGCGAGTGCCGGTGTACGAGAGTGATATTGCGTTTATACAACTGTTCGACGGCACGAGTGTGTAAATAAATTAGAAACAACAACGAAGTATCTTTAAAAGCCCTCTTCTGTGCGAACTACTTCCTTCCGCCACAGATTCAAATCTAAAGTTGACAGTTTAACAGCTGAGCACAAGCTCCGTTACTAATTCCAAAACGTCACTTTAGAATTAGTAACGAAGGAACGTTAAGTTGCTTAATTGAAAGCTTATTGTGTTACTATAGTAAAAACTTGCCGTATTATGTAAAATATCATGAGAGAGAGATTGGGCTGATTGATTGTGATTACCTGCGTATAACATTACAGCATCTCACAATACAACAGAAGTTTGAATGTCCACTGAGGAAAGTGTCTTAACTTCAATATCCTTTCATCTGTTAAGAGTGATTTTTTGAGGACCGCACTGCTCAGTGCATTTGTTAACTGTGTCGTTGTTGAAAAGAAAAATCACTTCAGTTTAAAAAAGCGTTTATTTTTCAAAGTAAAAGTCAGCGCTGCAGAGCTGACTCATAAAAACAGTCTCTGTCGCCATCTTATGGCAGAGCAATGTAACTAACTCACCATCACGAACACATGCACAATGTCTCGGTACTAACACTATTATTAAATACTGTTATTATTTATATAAAATATTATTGAATATTTATATTTAATAAACAACAAAAGACATCATAAAAGTTGCTAGGCAATTCAGTCAACTGTAACAAAGACAGCGCGAGCAATGAATCTAAATAAACATGATAATATTTTGCCAGAACTATTTGCTATGGAACAAATAATTGTTTAATGAGACCAAAGACTGGCTGTTAGATTTACCCAACACGAAATATATCTCATGTTTAACTACTATAGAGACATCAGAGCCAGTGGTAAATTCCAGAAGATCTGGCCGCGGTGAGGTGCTCTCGGCGGGTGTAATGAAAGCTGAACAGCCGCGGGGCCGATAGATCTCCCTCCCTGAAAACGTTGAAGCAAATTTTGAAATAGACATCATCTTTATTAACAAACCGCATATTTGAAGTCCAAGCAAGCACATTCTCGCCTAAAAAAACTCTTAAGACTGCATTCCGTGACACAAAACAATATTATTTATCAAATTATAGTGGATTTAAGTGTCTGCCATGACACTAGATTAACAAAACATAGACCCGGCTAGAACAAGCGGAGTGATACAAAATGTGAAAGGGTGTTCCTGAAGTGATACGGTAGAATATATCGAGGCTCTCAACCAATCAGATTCGAGAACCAGAAAGAACTATTGTGTAAATATATATATATATATATATATATATATATATATACATACAGCATACCGTATAATGTCCACTTTTAAAGTTGAATTGTAAATGAAACTTAGTGTTTTAACTATAATCAATACAACATAAAAATCCTTTCTCTTTTTTTCTGTCTGGGGCCCTGATATTATCACAACTATGCAGGTATAGAAACAGTGTAAGCAAAAGTTGTAGCAAAAATGTTCAAAGGCATTGAGAATGCTTTGAACCTCTTTATTTTTAGGCCTCAAAATCTGGTCAGTTGACTGATAATGAGATACAAAGACTTAAGTCGAAACATTGTTTAAAACATGAGATTCCTGAAGCATGCAAAGTTGAGTTTTGATTATTCATCCTTCCAAAAAGGGAGAAAGCTTTACTGTCAGTTTCATTTGGGGAAAAAATAAATAAATTAAAAAAAAATCACCAGGGGTGAATGTCGTGAAAACACTGCTCATGAGTTCATGAAGCCACAGATGGGCAATAAACCGTAAACTGTGAAAGAAATGGCGAAATACCAGCAACAACCACAAATGTAGCTTTCAACCCTTTCTTTCTGTCTGTCACACAAAATAACACGCAGCTCAAAATAAATGTCATTTTGCTGATCTGCACATTGGACTTCAGAATTACTGGACCTGCATGATCGGTCAATGTTGTTCTTTCCATTTAGGGAGCTGGTCAGGGGTGAAAAAAGCTCCTCTTCCCTTTAACATCCTTCCCCCTGCAGCACACACACACACACAGAGATATTCTCCAACACACAGATTCCTGCTATCCCAACATCCCCAGTTTCCCCAGGATCTTCCTCTGTTTTGACATTCCTGCTAATTCTATGGCTAATTAATTGGCGGGATGAAACTTTACCGCACGGCAGCTGACCTGGACCTAACTGAGCCCACTTAACGTCTTGGCAAAAGAACCTGTGGTGTGTCATTCAACAGACATCCGAATATAGTCAGCATGATATGAAGGAAAAGAACACATGAAATGTGTATCATTGGATGTAAAGAATAACACACACTAGGCATCCTGCCTGAAATGTAAATGCTTTGGAAAGACTATTTTCCCTCTTGAAACCCACTCTTATATCAATCTTTTTGTTCTCCAGTATTGAGTGAATCAACATGAGGGAGCATTTCTTTAATCTCAGAGCTGCCTTTTTTGTATGAAGACATAAGAGAAGACAGTTTCAGTTTTGTTCTCCTCAGTCGAAAATGTTTTCTTTTTGTCCGTGGTTTTAGGGGAAAAAATAGCTTAAAGAGCCAAACTCATTTTGTGGCTGATCAAAAATCTTGGAGGAGGGAATCAGAGAGACAAGACTGGATTACAATTTAAACATTGCGGCCCTGCTCTCGCTCTCCGTTTTCTCAAAAAGGCAACAACAATTGCAGCCACATCACCATTTTACATAAATCAGGCAAATATGCACCTAATTCAAGTGTAAAGATTTTGACAACTACCCAATATTTAGTGACAACTTTATTTTGCAAAATATGCATCAATACATTTTTATGTGTAATACATTTTTTTATTAAAAAGTGTTTTAAGAAGAAAAAAAAAAAACACATTGAAAAGCACATGCACTCTGTGGTGTGGGAAAGTGTGTTAGTGAAATACTATGTACAATTGTGTGTTTTCAATTTAATTGCTTTGATTTAATAGCTCTGAGACATTTTTTATTGCAAACTCTTTTTATTTGAAGATAATTATTACCAAAAGGGGAGAGTTATTACCAACTCAACATGTTCCTCAAGTGCTAAGAGGATTACAAAATTTCATGTCCACATGAAATGCCCAATTCAAACATATTCAACCACACAGAAGGGAAGAATGCGAGATAAATTAGTCGCCAATGGATCAAAATACGTCAGATGTCATGAAAAAAAAAAGAAGAGTATTTGAAAGATATTAAGTGCAGTATAAAAGTCTTGAGTGGTTTTCACATACACAGTGCAAAACATATTTTCATACAACCTTATATAAAATGTCTATAAAAATAGAAATAAACAATATAAAAAGCAAATAAAAAGACAAATATATATATATATATATATATATATATATATATATATATATTGCAAAAATATTCACATTCTTGACTTCCACGTCCCAGTACCCTCATTTGAGACTGTAAGCATACAGTAGCTGGATGGAGTCAGCAAAATTATCGGTTAAATCGGCCACAGTCTCAGAAAGTACAGGTTATCAAGACCAGAAATGACTAGTCATACTGTGAAATGCAATTTAGTGAAGTCTATATGGTGAGAGCCATCCTGTATAGAGTTCAGTAACCTCCAGTGATTCGTGAAACCGGGCAAGATGATTCCCTGAAGAAGGTAACTCGAATAAATCAAAAAGATCTGAGACTCAAAAAAAAGCCATATGTGCACCAGACTTCAGGACTGCGTGGAGAAGCGGTTTTATCCCGTAATGCATGCGCTGTAGTAGACGGCGCTGCTGGCGTCGGACAGGGCTGATATCAAAGCGCTGCTCTCCTCGCAAGGGGCGTTCCTGCTCAATCGAGTCCTGCTCGCGCTCAGGTATTGGTCGAACTCAATCCTGTCCACTTCACCCCAGAACTCGGCCGAGGGTCCCAGCTGGTCCACAGCGTCCAGAGAGGGCGGAGCGACCTGAGCGACCGCAGAGGTCTCGGGCGGAGGAGACAGCTGGCCCAGATGAGAGGTGAAGGCGGGCTGGGACTGACTGCTCCCGTATATCTGACCGTAATAGCCTGCAGGTGTGGGAGTGTGAGGAGCCTTGGAGGATTCTTGGAGGCTCATGTTGGGGTAGAGACCGTTAGGGTTCGTGGACTCCACGACCAGGCATTTCTCCTGCAGCGGGAGGCAGGCCAGTGGAGACTTCTGGTTGAGGTGTGGGTGGGAATGCTGGAGGTTATGGGAGTTGTGGTGAGGATGGTGGCCAGTCTGATGGTTTGGATGCTGGTGGTAGTTTATCCACGAACCCAGACCCACATCTTCCTGCATGTGAGGGGGGAAAAACACTGAATCTCCGCCTCCCTCCTCCAGCATGTCCAGCGGTGACATCTCTGGCGTCGGCAGGCCAAAACTCTCCAGCTCCGGAGCTCCAGCCGGGTGGAGGTCTCGGAAGTGTCCCAGAGGAGGCAGCAGATGATGGGCATGGCGATGCGCCGAGTAGGCATCTCCTGGTACGGGGCCGCCAGCGAGGCCTTGGAGGAGCAAACCCGGTTCCACTCGTTTCATCTTCTTGGGCTGTTTCTTGCGGCGAGGACGGTATTTGTAGTTCGGGTGATCCTGGAGGTGCTGCAAACGGAGTCGTTCGGCTTCCTCCACAAACGGACGCTTGTCTAATGTGCTTAGAGCCTTCCAGGATTGACCTAAAAACATCATCCAATCAGTGTTATTGTTGTAGGATTGGTTGTGCTACTTTTTGCTTTAGCAAAATAATATGATTTTTTTTTATCATACCTAGTTTAGTCGCTACAACATTTTTCTAATTTAATCTAGAAACAATGTCAGGGTACTGAGCCAGATTCTTCTGATTATTTATAAAAAGTATTTAATTTAGCTCTCGAATAAATATACAAATATAATCATGCACAAATGATTTTTAAATGAGCTGTCACAATTGTTACGTTTGCAGCAGCAGCAGCAGCAGCGATTGCTTTTGGTGAAAACAGATGTAACACAAGCACTGACAAACGTGTGTGTGACATGAGCGAATCATAACGTGTAACTGGTGCGGGGCACACGGGGTTGGGTTGTAGTATTTGAATTATTAATGGGTCAATGGCTGCAGACAATCGACAGCTTGTGTGTCTGCCACAGCCTTGTTATATTTCAAAAAATAAGGACATCAAAATGTCTCCCCGAGAAACTGCCAAACACAAATATTGTGCAAGGTTTACAAACTTTTCAAATGACTTCCATGTCATGTGCGCCTAAGGCTTGTTTTCTAATCGATAATTCTGAGCAGTATACAAAGTTCAGTTTTTTTTTTTAATTATAATAATAAACTGGCACATTATATTTTTATTTCATTTATTTTTTGACATGAATATAAAATTGAGTTTGTAATCATTTTAAATGACAATGAATCCACCTGATTGTAGAAGTAGCAGAGTGTAAATAAAGATAACATGAACGTCATTTTAACAATAAACCCCAAAAATGATCATGTTTAAACTATTAGATTTGGAATTAACTTCATTTTATGGCCATTTACTAAAGATTTAAGTGACAATGTGGTCACGCTAGCTTGTCATTTATTATTAGTATCATTTTATTCCAATTATTCCTCTAAAAACCCCACATTTACAATCTTTTTTTATTTATTTATTTAAAAAATGTATTATTTACTACATGCATTAATTAGGCAATTCTGACACAGTTTTCAAATACGTCACATCCCTCCTGATGCACTAGATTGACCCCAGCTTAACCCCCGAGATGTGATGTATAGCGAGCGTCTTACCCAGCATCTTACTGAGCACGGCGTTATGCAGGTCTGGGTTCTGGAGGGCCAGGCGTTTGCGCTCATCTTTAGCCCACACCATGAAAGCATTCATCGGCCTCCTGATCCTCGACTCCCCCCCTGATTTCCCCTCGCCGGAGCCCAGGGTCAGAGCTCCAGGGCGGGTTGAGTCCGGGCTTCCCGTCCTGGCCTCCGCTCCAGTTCGGGACACCGTCCGTGTTCCAGAGCCGGGCACCGGCGCCAGCTCTGTGGTCCGGCTGTGGTCAAAACCATGTCCCCGGTCAGGGCCCGGAGTGCTGGAAGAGGCACCCCATGTCCCACGCTCCGCAACCTGGCTGGGCTGAGAACTGGCCTCTTGACAGCAACTAGACTCAGATATATTCATTCCAGCAAGACCACCACGGTTAAAGCACGCTGTTGTCTTTGGATAGAAACAACACCAGGACGTCTCTTTGCTACTTTAAGCTACTTTAAATACAGACTGACCAGTAACCCAAATGAAACGAATTGTAAAAAGAAAGAAAAAGAGTTCGAAAAGGCTGCACCCTTTGTTTTTGGATGTTTCAGAAGTATAAAATCCCACAGATGTTAGTGTTTTGTAACTCCTGCCCTCCAGACGGTATATAGTTCTTGTGCTGAGTTTGAAGTTGTAGTGAGTTTTGATGAACCCATGCTGTAAATATATACGTGGCCTGAGCCAATCAGAGCGTCGGCCCGGACAGGAGAGGCGGGAGGGGTAGCCAGTGGGAGTTCTCCTGCCCCCCTTTACAGCCTCCACAGACAGAGAGATGTAATCTGAGAGGGCCATTGTTTTAGGCCTGCTGTACACACACTCATATAGGGCACATACACTAAATCATAACACACTTGCGCGCACACACAGGAACCCTGTTTGTACTGGGGGGCCGGGACCACAAAGAAAGCTGTGCACTTGAGTGTTAACAACTTGTAACAATGAGCGCAAATGTAAAGACATGGCAGTCAACACGAAGTGAGGAAAACACATAAACCCAACATACACACTAATGTAACAGAACCATTTTAGATGCATTCAACCTTTGCCCTGAATGTAAGGCAAAGCCTGCTCTCTGGTTTCTTGGTAGCATGAAATAACTGTACTTAAAGTGATTTATAGACAGTTTTCGCAGCTAAATATTTGTGGTCAACCCATCATTTATTTAAAAATACACTGTAAAAAGTGAAAACATGCAGTTTTTACCCTAAAAAAATTTGTTCTATCGTATGTGACCCTTAAAAATTACTTTAAAAATTACTTTGTGTAACCCAATATAGTCAGGCTGATTTAGTCATATTAAATATTATATTTGACTTGGATAAAACCTGATAATTTAGAAGCATAATTTTAGGTAATGTGCCACAGCTTTTTTTTCCAGTGCAGATTATTTATATAGGGGTGAAAAGTGTAAAGGCTGTTTTATTAAAATCGTGGACATGAAAAGTTCCCAAATCTACATCTAAAAAGTAGCTAATATTTCAGTTTATCCACTTTATTATTTTAGGAGCTGAGGTTTCATACAGTTTCATATACTGTACTTTATATATCTTTTCACTTTCATTTGATTCATTTTTATTTTCAATTTAAATTTTTTTATACATTTCTTTTTTTAATCACCTTTAAAGTTGTCCAAATGAAGTTCTTAGCAATGCATATTACTAATCAAAAATTAAGATTTTATATACTTATGGTAGGAAATTGAAAAAAATCTTCATTGAACATGATCTTTATAATATCCTCATGATTTTTGGCACAAAAGAAAAATCGATAATTTTGACCCATACAA
>SCHK01125854.1:0-16818 GCA_004124795.1 Poropuntius huangchuchieni
ATGACATACAATACATTTTCTTTTTCTTTTTTTTTTTTTTTGGTGGACTGTTCAATTCAAAACAGTCATACTGTAGCTTTTTTCAGTATCTTGTGTAATTACTTCTTGAATGGCTGCTCTCTGTTCACTAGACTGCAGTATTCTTACTGTAGTAAAGGTCGACAATGTTTTTGTTTACTAACAACAGAGAGAATGACAGTCAATCAACAGTGTAAACGAGACTAATTACAGGCCCAGTAATGTGGAGGCAGGGCAGATCAGCATGTGTTCACTGTGTGCTATACCACGTGCACATTCGCATACATTACATCTGCCTCTACCCTTCACTGTATCTTGAACCGCAGTAGTAACTTTTTAATTAAAGGGCTGGCACCTAATTTCCTTGGTCAGCTTGATAAATCTGTTTATCTACCCACAATGTGTGGGGCCTCTCATGGGAAGGTAGCAATGTGGATCAGTGTGTGTTTGTATTAAAGAACCCAGGGAATCAAAATTGAAGTTTTGTGGATTTAAGTCCATGTCTATTTGCATTGAGACTGTCACTATAAGAGCAGGCCTATATATGCAAGAACAGTATTTGCATTTCTACTAAAATAGTCTTTATCTCTTGAAAAAATAAAAATACAAAAAGTAATGATGACTCATGTTGTATGCAGGGGTGTATGCAAATTTTAGATAATAAATGCTAGCAATTTTTAGCAACAAGCGGTTTGATTACATTATTTTTCCCGTAAGTGCCATTTGTAAATTTTATGGGTCTGGGTTCTGGTGGCATTAGCTTCCAGCTATTTTTAGTTGTATAAAACAGCTCGTTTTGCTGCTCAATATTGCTGCAAACTGGTGTGTCTTACCATATAATTTTAACGTATTATCTTTATAACGAACACACTGGTTTGTAGTGCAAACAGTTTTACCATTTACTGCACTTTTTATTCTTCTTGTTATTTCGCTACAGCAGCTAATGAACCGGAAATTTTCAAGCCTGTCTGCTGTTTTTTTTCAGACCAATGTGAAATTTGACCCATATTTTTATGCAGCAAACACACAGCTGTAAATGTGATCCAATGGATTGATAAGAAGCTAATTATATAATTCTATAATTATTCATAACTGCTAATTTTTAGTGTTTAAAGAAAAACATTTCAGTGGAAAATATCACTAATCTCTGGTGGTGGCCTCCAATGGTCAAATCAGATCAGAAATTCTGCACACGCATATGACTATTCTCCACTGGAAATGAACAATTCATGTTTGTCATTTGTTGGAGACAAGCAAAAAGCAGCTTAACACTTCTCCAAGCAGATGCAGTTACAGAGCAAAAAATTCAAAAAGTCCAAATGCAGGCCGATTGATTGGCCCGGTCAATATGTATAGGTTTAAAGTAAACACAATTACCCGGCAGAAGAAAGCATGGACAATTAAGTGGCTGAAGCAGCATGACATATTACAGTGTGTCTCCCGCTGTCTGCACTAATCAAAACTCTCCCAGTGTAGCTTACAGTCCTGGAGCTGACTGAAGCTTCTTCACAGGGGAATATGAATATAAATAAGACCGCCAGCCCAAAAAGCTGATATCTAAATTCCAATATGCTACAAGCAAAGCACGCTGGGAGAAGCACCCTGGCTTTCCGATTCACACTGTGGGAATTCAAACTATTTACAGTTGTTTGAAAGTGCTCTAGCTTGTGTCAGCTAATAAACTTAACCTTGTCTAATGAGCACAAACATACACATTCACAAGCACATGACCTCTTTATAACCGAGAACAAATAACAATTTAATATCTCAACTCGAGGTCATACCTCAAGGTTTGAACTGGAATGTTTGACTCAGGTAATCAGGTAGTGCTCTAACCAGTTTTTTGCATCTGGCACAAGTCTTTATATGATTTTCTGATGTCATGCATCACTATTTCTGAATCCAAATGGGTCCAAAAAGCAAAAAAAAAAAAATACACAAAGAATGGACAAAAACACAAGGCTACAAGTCACAGTGCTTTGTAGAATTTGCTTGTTGGGATTTTCTTATTGGTGTAGATTTTGAGTAATGTAGTTTTTAATCAAGAATTTCACTGTTCAACATTACTATTTAATAATTCTGGCTGATGGCTTCAACAAAAGCATTTAACATTGATTAAAAACCAATAAAATCACTTTAGTTTCTGGAGGACTGGATTCTATGATGGTGCTACTCAACCCTGCAAGCTGGCATACTGAGTTCAGTTTGTATTCAGACAATTCTACAAAAAAAATAAAAAATACTTACATACACATACATATACATATACATATACATATACAGTATTATTTTTAAAAAGAAACCTTGATTTTTTCAATGACTATAGACTGGTTTCCATGGGAACAAGTATTGGTTGGCTGTCAGATATGTCTTTAAACAATAATGCTTTTTACTGCTACAACAAAGAATGTATGAAAAGTGCACCGGGAACATTTTTACTTAAATTTAATAAGTCATTTCATTCAGATTGAAAGAACGATATTCCATTCACATAAGGTTAGATGACTAATACAAGATGTTCTGAAATATTAATTGCGCAATACAGAATGAAGTAAGTACAGATGTGCATATGAAGCACTCAAAAAAACAAAAATAAATCAATGTTTTTCTAAATGCTGGATACTAAATTTTAAAAATCGTATGATATAGTACAGTGTATGCAATATATCGATTAACTACACTGAATGACTGTCACAAGGGATGTGCAAAACTACATCTGCATTTCAAGCACTAAGACCACTAATTCAATGCATGAAAATGAATTTTCTCAGCTAAAGCAAATTCTCTAAAATTGATGAAGTGCAATTCAGAAAAGCCTGCATTTCATGCTTATGCAAAGGCTGTTTGCAAACACTTTGCACTAAGCTGCTAAATACTGATGAATCCAATTCAGAGCATAAGACATGAACAGATTTTTTTTTAAAAACGTCGTCTGGAAATAGGAATCGTACATCTGACATTTAACATTCCTCTGCACTAATGCAGTAACAATTATTTCAAGTGCACATAAAAATAGCAGCAGAGGGCTTATCAGCAACTCACTGTATTCAGAATAGTAAATGATTATGTAACGCTGTAAGCAACACTGTCTCCAGACAATATGAATGATAATTAGATGCAAGAAGCAGATGAAACAAGAGTGTTTAATGAGATGAAATTAGAGGAGGGCAAAAATGGGGTCTTGGAATGCTTGGAAGTATTACAGATTATTAGTGTGACTAAATTGCTTTAGTTCACACTACAGAGGTGTACATGCTATCAGTCCCTCATAAGTAGCAGATTTTTGTTTTTGCAAGTTACGAAATGTACAAAGAAAATTGTGAATTAAAAAAAAAGAGTTTTCTGTTTCAGAACAAATATTTTCAGTGAATTTGTAAATGTATCAGGCAATGCCAACAAGCTTATGTCCTCAAACTGTGCCTGTCCTGTAAATTTCAACATCGGTATGACAGGATAGGTCACAGAGAAAGACAGAGACAGCGGAAAGAGAACATTAGCAGAGATTTGTATGCTAAAGCAGAGAGGTTATTATATAAGCCTCCTTATGAACAGAATACTAAACACACACACATATAGTATCAATCTGTCATTTGCACGTCTGCCCTCTTCAAGATGGATACTATGGCATCACAGAGGTACTCTTAATTGCAAGACAGATGAATTAATCATGATCTACAAACCTAAGTTTGCATAATAATGGCAGCCATGGACATTGGATCTATCCATTCACATTTCAAACAGCTGAATAGGACATTGTGACACAAATGAGCAAGCAATGAATTCAAGGATGATCTTTGTTTGAAGCATGAAAAAAATTGCAACGCCACAACGTAGTAGTGATGTTGCTAATAAATAAAGTCTGGCTTGAAAATGTTTTTAAAAGCCTTGAAGATGCAAGTCAATGCAGTAAATTTGTTCGGTTAGAAATCTGAAGATCTGTTTAGCTTGAAAGCTTCGGAGGACATACAGTTGGGCAAAAATCAGCAAGTGAGAGAAGAAGAGTCTGCAGAGGAGAAACAGAGATCAGCTGGGATATGAGACGCTAACAAGATCGAGGTGACAGTGAAAGGGAGAAAAAAAGAGAGAATGGAGGAAGGGTACTGAGGGTCAAAAAGCAGAGAGGTGAGAGAGGGAGAAAAGAAATGAGGCCTCTTTCTTTCTACCTGCCAGCAGTGCGTGACCGGTTTCTCAAGAAAGCTCTAATCCACAGGCAGCTACAAATCAATCACAGTGGGTGTATATTTCAGATGAAGTCCTGCTGAGAATATCCCACAGCATACGAGTCTCTAAACTCAGACCACTCCAAAAGCTCTATTGCACCTCTCTTTTGGACTTCTATATCCAGTATATGAAACAAAATCATTTTGGGAGAGGTGATATTTTATTTGAATGGCCTTAACCTGGGGCTTTATATAAAGAAAAAGTATCATTTTAGAGTATTTTTCCACTTTATTTTTCCCTATTCATTCTTGACAACTAAAATATCATTTATACTCGATTCATTTTACACTTTAATACTCTCTGATATATGAAAACTGTAATTTTCTGGCTTTTGGTCAAAAAGGAAATCAGATGTTATGAAACTGAAAAGGTTTAGTGATATGCAACCTTCTAAAATACATTATTATTTCGCGCCTTCACACTGCTTAGCAATCAAAGTTGAGCTCATAATATCCACTGAAATACAAGTTATCTGATGGACTCCATTTTTCACTTTCCCTTTAGGGTTCCTACTCCATTATGACAAAGAAATCTTGCCATGATAACATGAACATGTATTTGTGACTGAGCTGCTATAGAGAAATACAGCTAGGAAGTTGGTGCCATTGCCATTATAACCCCAGAGCGGACTAGTAAAAGAACAGGCAATTAGAGGCAATGGCCCATAGGGTGTAGGGTAGTTCATCAGCTTATAAGAGGCAGTAAAACATCTGCAGATCACAGGAGCACAGGCCTTCAGAAAACAGCATTAAATGAATAATGGATCCAAGAATGAAAATTCTGCCACTGTTTACTCACCCTCATGTTGTCACAAACCTGGACAACAAACAACAAAACTTTTCTCAAATAATAACCATAGAAGAGTGTAAGTTTTGGAATGCCATGAGGGAGAGTAATGATGATCAAATTTTCATTTTTTGGATGGACTACCCTTTTAAACAATCTATACGTTGTCATTAATTTGGCATCTGGACCATTTCAGGTTTTCAAAAGTATCAGTTTCCAAAAAAATTAAAAAAATAAAAAGCCTTAAGCAGCACAACTTTTTCTGCATAAGAAATGTTAATTGAGTATATAAGAATGATTTCTGAAAGACTGAAGTAATGATACTGAAAATTCAGCTTTGCAATAATAAGAATAAATGACTTTTTTAAATATATTTAAATTTATAATCAGTTCTTTTAAATTGTGCTGTTTACAGTAATGTTTTACAGCATTTTTAATCAAATAAATGCAGCTTTGCTGAGCGTAAGCAAGATGACATCTTTTAAAAACAGTTCTTACCAACCCCAAACTTCTGAACAGTAGCTGCATTATTGTTCTGCATCCAGCTATACAAATATACAAATGCTTGTCACGTCAATAAAGCACACTAAACTGTAACAACCATGACCATGAAAAGCCTCCCACAGAGCAGATTAAATCTGACTGGAGACATACTACAGAGATGCTACAGTTGCTGGTTTGTTAACTGTCTTGCTCAATTGCCTTGTCTAAATGAGGGTAACCCATTCGAAAACGAACCTAGCACTTCTTCTTTTATGAAAGCCCTGCTTGCTCCAACAAAGCGACTTCTGTTGGAGAGCCCTAGAGTGAATCAAGCGTTTGAGCGAAAACAGCAAGATCCAAGCAGTCAAGCACATTTCTCATTATTTCTTCCAACAAAACCACTTTTTCCTCATTGTAAGGGGTTGGTCATGCCTGTAACTTACTGTTGTTTGTGTGAGAGCTCCTGCTCCTTGTTAACCAGATCCTGCTTAAGGCTGGCCAGCATCTCTACAGACACATCCACTTGCCGTGAAAGCTCAGTGGCCTTGTCCTCCAGGTCTTGCTTCTCCTGACTGAGCCTCTCGCTCTCCACCTTTGCCTTTTCCAGCTCCAAGCTTTTCCTCTCCAGCTCCGCCTGCAGACGTCCGACACGTGCCGCGATCTTCTGTTCCACCTCCTCTGACAACTTCTCGAGCCTCTCGTCTAGCTCGAGCCTCTCAAATGCTCGAGCTTTCAACCGAGCCAGGCCCTCCTCGTAAGCCGCCTCCACCGCACTTGCTGCCACGTTAGCGGCCACCGCCACGGCATTGTTCCCTGTGGAGGACAAGGCATCACCGGAGCTCATGGCTGTCTTCACCAGGATCTCGCCCAGAGGAAACTCCACATTGGGCAGGTAGCAAGCAGTAGATGAAGGCGCAAGCCCGAGCTCTTCTCCAGGGCAGGGCAGTTCACGGTAAGGAAAACGAGATTCGGCGGCGAGGGCTCCGTCGGCCACTAGGGGGAGCAGCGCAGCGGCATCGCATACGCTGTTGGACTTTGACAGCACATACAGGGTCTCGTAGGTGTGGTTGTACTCCAGATGGGCGCGTAGAGACGACAGACTCCGAAAGCGCTTGTGTTCCCCACAGCGAGGACAGCGGTACGGCAGGTCCAAAGAGGCCATTCCACGCTCCCGTGGATGCCAGGATGGAGCAATCTGCTCACGCCACCAAGCGCTGCCAAGAGCAGGCAGGGACAGCGGCCGGGCACCACAGAGGACCACTCATCTCAGACGCACTGGGTTCGCTGCGGGCTCAGCAAGGAACAGGGGATCATCACACATGCTCCCTCTGAGTCACAAGTTCTTGATTTAGTTCTTCAATAAGGTCTTGGCTGTTAGGCCTATTTCTGGCACTTAATCGGTTTTCCTCACAGTCCAAAACTTTTGTCCTAGTAAAAGAGAGAAAAGACACACAAAATGAACAAATATTAAAGCTTGTGGTTCAGGGGATCTGCAGGGATCAGCACTTTGGATTTATTACTTTTTAATACCATTTTCAAGATCTTGAAATATTTTCAAGGGGTCATATGACAGTGCTAAAAATAACATTATTTTGTGTAATTGGAGTAATGCAATGTCTTTACACGGTTTAAGGTTGAAAAAACACATTATTTTCCACATAACGTACATTATCGTTGCTCCTCTCTACCTCACCTCTCTGAACCGTGTGGACTTTTACAAAGTTCATCTTTCTGAAAAGCACAGTGTGCTCTGATAGGCCAGCTATCCATTGCATTGTGATTGACCGAATACCTCAAGTGTGATGGAAATGTTAGGCCCCTTACCATACAGTTTTATTCAAAAGTTTGGGAACCCCTTGCAGAATCTGTTAAAATGTGATTCATTTTTCACAAAATAAGAGAGATCACACAAAATGCATGTTATTTTTTATTTAGTAACATCCTGAGTAAGATATTTTAAACACAAGAGATGTTTACATCTATGTGTAAACTTGTAGCTAATAAAGCTTTCTGATTCAGATGTTTAGCAAACTCAGTGAGCACAGGATGTGTAGACATGCTTTGCTTGCAACCTGACAAACAAAAAAGCTGATATCAGCTCACTTGAGGCACACATTTATAATAATTGTGCATTGCAATATGCTGAATAAAACCATGGGTTAAATATAAACCTTTGTTCCTGAAATCTGCACTAAATGAATTTCACTCCTTTTATCAATTCTAACAAACCGTACTCTTTTTTGGATAATTTTCACTAGGCTGAGTCTATAGTAAAATGAACAGCGCATGGAAGTGTAAAACAACCACAGGACAATTTAAAGCAAGAGTTGAAAAGTCAAGATTTGAAGTCGACTAATCTCTCCGAGTGGCTTCAGCCTCTAAGGAACTGTGAAAGGCCTTGCATGGAGCTGTTTTTGCTGAATATGCATTTCTATGCACTAATGGAAATTAACATATTATGTCCAGGCCTCTATCAAGTAAATATATCTTTCAATATGCCAAACTACAAGGCGATTACTCAATGTAATGTTTGGCAATAGTTCAAGGAACAGTCTCTTAGAAGCTTAACAACACTGCAAAGGAGGCACCTATTGTGTGAAATTATTGGTAGTAGTTCACGTGGCTTTGATAGTTCATCTATTTCCAAAAGACAAGTCTTAAGGTGTAATTAATCCCCATTAGTGATCTCCAGTCTTTTATACTGTTCCAATTCCCACCCTTTTCATTCCAACAGTATTGCGAACACTGCAGATAAGAATGGGCATAAAACTGAAATAATGAGTATTTATCCTGCACACTTGATCCTGGAATGAATTTCAGGCTAAGACTACATTAAAAGAGCCAGTCACATTCATCCAAATGGGGATTAGACGAGCACAATTCCCCAAAATTAATCCAAGATACTGAATCAAATAATCTGCCATAGTAGGTCATGCACAGTGCATTTAACAAGCAATAATACAGAGTAGAACGGCAACCGCTAAATTGTCCAGCAGTCTTGGCTCCGGAAGTTTATTTCCTGTTCGTGTTCCGAACAGAATTTCTTCTTTAATTATTTTTAAGCCAATTAACTGACAGATGAATCACAAAAATTAATGCTGTCAAACAATTAATCGCGATTAATCGCATCCAAAATAAAAGTTTTTGTTTATGTAATATACATGTGTGTACTGTGTATATTTATTATGTATATATACATACACACAAATATATTTACATGTATTTACATGTATATATTTATATAATTTATATTATATAAACATATATTTAATATAGAAATATAAGATTTTTCTTAAATATATACATGCATGTGTGTGTATTTATATATACATAATATACACAGTACACACGCATATATTACGTAAACAAAAACTTTTATTTTGGATGCGATTTATCGCGATTAATCATTTGACAGCACTAGCACTTATAAATGAATAAATGAGCGGTCATTCATAATTTAAGAAAACAAATCACCAACGATACAACGTAAAACTATAAATAATAATTTTGTAACAAAAATATATAACTTTTTTTTTTTTTTTAATAATTCATCATTTTAAAAAATAAATATTACACAATAATTCATGCAAATACATCACACTACAGATTCAGTAAGATCTACAGTACATAAATTAATACATTTAAGCAGCAAGGATGCATTTAACTGATGAAAAGTGACATTACAAACTTTTACATTGTTGCAAAAATATTAAGCAGCACAGGTATTTTCAATATTGATAATAAAAAGAAACGTTTCAATAAATCACAAATCTGGTTGCCATTTTTCATGACTATCATTGTTTGATTTAGACTTGTCAGCTAGTCAGTTTGTGAGACATGCTAAACCTGTTTAAACCAGGTAAGACCACTTCAGGCAGGTTCACATTGTTACTATTTACTGTATGTGACCAGCGCAAGAAGCACTTAGTATGAGGTAATAAATGGAGTGTGATTTCAGAAAGAGTGACTTTGAGTTAGGTTGGCTGGACTTTCTCTCATTGCAGAAAAAGTGAAAGAAGGAAAACAAATCTGACAACATGCTTAAACAATCATGTCAAAACCTAGACCACATCTGCTGTCCTTGGCTCATCAAATCGCGATGGCTGACCGTAGTGGCGTTTCTCTCCCACTGGGTACAAAACACGGACTCTTTCCCTGAGGGTGCTTGCTGATTTAAGAGCATCATCATTATATCATCTATTGTGACACACAATTTAAAAAGCAGAATCACATGAGAATCTGTGCAATCAGTTTCATTATGTGGATGTCTTCATATGTCATTCTGTCAGGAGTGCACATCATTATAAGCACTTGGTATCATTCTTGGTCTATCCCTATTGTGCCACAAATGATCTCTGTCTGGGTTTGTCTCTCTCTATAACCTCCTTCCTCCTAAGCTGAGGAGACAGAGAAAACCTTTTCATTACTAATGGGGCTTGAAGACTCTCTCGTCTCAGATCTGTAATGGGATAACAAAAGACTTTTGATTAAGGCCTTCTTAGCAAGCATTAGCAGTAAAAACATAACTAAAACCATTAAAGGGTTCTTTTAACAGCAGCCATTTAAGCCTAGGAAACAGCCCGGTGCTATCAGAGGTTATGAAAGAGCGGCCGCTTTGATGCTACATCACGATCAACATTCCTGCAATCAGCTCTGACCTTGATGACAGAGAGCCGTTTGAGTCTTGCAGACAAACTGCTGCTTCCAAGATGGAGGTTTATAGTTGCCACGGATACAAGCTTAGAATGTGAAGCACAGTAATAAATGGATACAAACAAGCTAGCCAGTAATGATGAATCATCAGAGAGAGGTAACAAGGAGAGGAGGATGGGGTGGATAAGTCAAAGAATGCATGAAGAATGTTGGAATGGACTGAGAAGAGAGTGAATGACAGTGGATTGCTTTTCGTAGAGATGGGGGGATGCAGGGAACTCCAGGAGAAGATGCTATTATCAGTTAAAGAATTAGGATATTGTGATATAAATAAATATTTGTGTTAGGGATATATTGGTGGTTATTATTTTTTTTTTTTTTTTTAATTCCCCACAATTAAATTTACATTTGATTCTATACTTTTACATTTAGATTCTCTTCACTGTCATCTAATGCTCACTTGAAGGAACTGTTCACCCAAAAATGAAAATTCTGTATTTTTTTCACTTTGAAGTTGCTCCAAACCTGTATGAGTTTCTTTTTTTTTTTCTTTTAAACACAAAAGAAGCTATTTTTTAAGAATGCTGGTGAACAAGCAGTTGCTGGTAGCCATTGACTTATTATGGAAGTCAATGGCTACCAGGAACTGTTTAGTTACCATCATTCTTCAAAATAACTTATTTTGTGTTCAACATAAAAAAACCAACCTAAACAGGTTTGGAACAACTTGAGGGTGAAGAAACGACAGAATTTTCTTTTTTTTTGGTGAACGATCGTAAAAAAATGATTATAATTTAGTGATACTCTTGAAATGTAATCTTTAACCAATCTTATTTTCTTCGTACTGCATAGTATGTTTTGATGCCTAAATTCACTTGTAGTATTTAAAATGACTGAATATTAATTTTTGATTCATTAAAAAAAAAAAAAAAAAGCTTGACATTACCCTTTGTCCTAACCATATGCAACACAAAAAGTGAAAAGCCATGGCCATTCCAAAACACACTGGGCTTCCTGCTTATTTTTTTGAGAAACATGATATATTACATGACAAATCTAACAGGATTTGTGAAAACAAGGAAAACCATAAAAAGCATCAGGAACATTATGAAATTGTGTGTCATGAAATTACGTGTTGTGAGAAACCACAAACAATGTCTTATTTTTAGCGATCTGATTGGCTGTGATTTTATTACGTCACTTCAGCTTTCAACACGGATGGGGGAAAAAAAAAATCTATTGCATTGTTCCTGGTTAGGACACGGTGTTAACATTTTACTGAAAGATTCATACATATGCAAATCACATGTGTCTACGTCATTGTGCATTATTATATCAGGTCATGGTGAGCAATGTTCTCTGTATTTCTTGCCACATCAGTGAATTACATAATTTTCATGATGACATTTGAATTCTATTTATGGAATAGAAAGAGGCTTTGTACAAGCTGAATGCTGTCATTTTACCCATTGAGTCAACACAGCACCATTCATTTATATACATTTTAAGTCAAGGAAAATGAACTGAAGTCAAATTATTTTAAGCCTACATATGATTAGGCCAAGAATAAGATTTTGACTGATCCTTGTTACCTAAATGTATAATGCATTTCACATTTTCAAGCCACATTTCACAAGTCTTGAGCCAGTGAGTGACCTCTCTGAAAATGCTACATCGATTCCTAATCGCATTCATGTCTTTGGAAGTAGTGGTTTCTCCTCAGTGAGTAAAGCCGGACATGCTAGCATGATCACACAATGCCCTTGTCATTTAAAAGTAGTAGCCAAAATAGCTCAGCTCTTCGAGTTCATTGTGTTGTATCACAAAAGAGTCACAACTCTGACTCTAGTAATGCTACTGTTACGCAATTCCACAAGCATATTAACATTTAATAACATACTGTTATGCCTACGTTTTTGGAACACATGGAAAAATCTATAGCATTACTTTCTCATCTAAACTTCCAGTTTAAATAATAATAATAAATAATAAAAACATGACAAGCATTTTCATGGGGTCTTTGAAAGGAATTTTAAAGTAAGCTCAGTATGCAAATTCAGGGCACAAATTACGTGTACGTGAAAACCCAATTTGCATAATACATATTTCATATTATATATTCGTGGTCTTACCATGTACAATTCATCATTGGTGCATATTATTCTAAAGTAAAAAAAAAATGTTTTCTTCCTTCATCAAAATCGAACAACTAGTTTTTGAAATGATTGACTGTCTTTGAAATGATTTCCAATCTTATGTTTCTAATTAATCCAATCAATTTTCAATTGATAAAATCAAGTTCTGCCTTATGGGTTTGTCTCATTAAATGTCTTGTTACACCCAGAAATACATTACAAAAGGGTCAGTCCATCTCAAGTTTCAAAAATTCTAAAGTTTCTCAACCACTTTTTTAATTTTCCAAAGTGATTATTTCTATGTAGTATTGCAAAACCTTTTTTTAACTTGGTTCAACCACATTAGCCACCTCTGTGTCAAGGTCCACAACAAATTTTAGTTATACAGACATTTAAATTCTTGTCTTGAGCTTCTTTGAACAAAAACAAACTTTTGACCTCCACTCGACTGACTGAGATATTAACCCAGAAGTAAAACGAGTTGTGAATGCCATTTTTAAGCATAGGCAAGAAGGTAAAAGTCACTGTATGAAAATAACATAAAGGAGAACAACCAGAAGAGACAGCTGGCATAGTAGCAGAATCACAAGGGCAATGCTAATGCTTGTGTGAAGCATGCAAAAAAAAAATCCTCATAGCTGCCTCAGCAAAACTGAAGACTGCTCAGGATGGTTGATTCCAAAAGTTGAAGCTCCACCGGCGAAAGACTCGTCTGGCTCCTATTGATCCATGGGATTTCACTGAGCCAATTATCCCTCATTACCCACAGCTCATCACATGCCACTAGTCTGGGAAGACATCCCAATAAAACACTAAAGGCCCTCTCACACTTCCCGTTCTGTACCGCTAGCTGATGCAGGCCAATCGATTTCACAATTATGTTATTTTCCATACAGGTTAGCAAACATTCGCATCCACTTAGTGCAGTTTGCTGTGGTGCGGTTGCTAGAAAGGAGACAATCTAAAATAACGTTATTATTGTGTTAACAGATGCAATTAACAAATTTAACTACTGTATTATCTCGCCTCTGTGTGCTTTCTATTTTAATATTTGGGTTTAATCAACATCAGTAGCCTGTGGTCACTCCTCTGTGCACTTTAAACACATTCACACACTGCTATCTGGTAGATTTTAAGCCTTTTGTTGATTTGTGAAACACAACTAGGAGCTCTATGGAATTACACTTTGTGCAGCTCTGCTAAAGAATAATTATTGCATAATTTTTCACCAACCAAACTGATATAATTGAGTCTGTCAGGCTTTCTAGTCAGCTGTCTAAAATGGCATAAATACAGTACTTTTATAAAACTGATTGCTAATTTCCATTTTGAATGATCTGATCACAGATGGCAATGCTAAATCGGGCTCTAAAATTTTCTGTGAGTGAAAAACTTGTGACCACATGGCATTTGTAGTGTAAACGTTCATGTAATAGCAATCTGATTTCCTTTGTGTGAGTGTGTATTGAACTCGAATAACGTCCAAAAGTCCAGTAATTATCTTTTCAGCAGATTTAATAACAAAATTAACTGGAAATGTTACATGGTCAAAAAACTGTAGCGCTCCAATCTTGCATGAAACAAATTCATAAGGTTCTTGCTGGAAATTACATCAGCATAATTTTCAATATTTATATGAATATATATTATATATATTGTTTAAGTACAATTATTTAAGAATTACTTAATCCAAACAATAACTTATTTCACATCTATATAAATAAAGAGGGCCTACTGATAAATATGTGCCAAAGACTGGCACGGAAGAAGAAGAAATTGTTGAATAAAGTTGTTATTTTTGTTTTCTTTGCTCATAAAAAGTATTCTTGTAGCTTCATAAAATTACGGTTGAACCACTGATGGCACATGGACTATTTTAATGATGTCCTTAGTACCTTTCTGGGCCTTGAACATGGTATTTCCATTGCTGTCTATGGAAGGTCAGAGAGCTCTTGGATTTCATCCAAAATTTCTTAATTTGTGCTCTGAAGATTAACGAAGGTCTTATGGGTTTGGAATGACATTTTTGAGGTCAACAATAACTACCAAAAGGCTCCCTGAAAAACACTACTCATTGCATACTTTAATAGTCTTGCATAATGTAAAGGTTTATAATGCAAATATTCTTTCTTAATTATGGAAAGCAACTTGTTACACATTTCCCCAAACAGAACGCATGAAATCTGAGAAAACCAGACTCCACACAGGAGGTAAACAAACCAGTCCCAAGCATGCTTGAGATCAATAGCAGATCAGACACGGGGGACCACCAATGTCTGAAGCAGTAAATAACACTATGCCTCATTGTCTATTGTCATTAAGTCTTATTATCATCATGCAGTGCTGAAGAAAGAGGCAGCATTGACAAGCCTGGGTTTCTTTACAATATTAAGGTAAATTACATCTACAATGTCTCTTCATCGGTTTTCTTGGTTGAAATTGGTTGAAATAAGTGCAAAAAATTGCTTTGACCAGTATTTTAACAATATTCACAATTTTCTTGGTTATTGGTCGTTTAATGTTGGGTCTACCAAGACCACCATTTCTTCATAGTCAAAATAAATAAATAAATAAATAAAAATATATATTAAAACCATGCATTGCCAAGTGAGAACTGCATGTATTTAGCATGACATTAGATAGTCCAAAACAAAGACAGAAATAAATATGTGAACATTTAGATCAACAAACAATATTAGCCTATTATTGTTGTTGTTGTAATAGATTGCAAATTATGCAAAATGCAAGTTTCCAGTGTAGTGTAGCAAATAGTTTGTTATTACTGTAGATTTTGTTATAAAAATCACATCTGGATATTGGTTAATTGACATTTACAAAAATTGGCTGTCCGTTTGTGAAAACAACTAATCTTTAGTCATAATTTTAGACCAATTTTGATTTAAGTTCTTTTTCAGTGTAGCCTACATAAGACAATCTTAAACTATAAAATTTAACTATTCATAACCTGTCAGTAGGCTACTTTGTGTATTTGGGAGAATGTATTTTATGCCAGCTATCAAAACAAAAGTGTAAAATATAAAAAGTGTTGTTATACTGATTTAATTACAGCAACTGGAATCATCCAGACAAGAAAAAGGCCGGCGATATCATGGCCATGTTTACGTAGGCAGCTAAAATGCTGTCTACTTAGGAGGCTCACTAGGTTTTGAGACACGACCTATCATTTGACAGGGGATCTCTCCCTAAATAATCAGGATTGCGCTCCGTGTCATTGACAACTGATGCGGTCGTGGGCAAACATGTCATGTAAGATAAGGGTGGAGGCACTAAATAATCAGAAATGGAGCTCATGCTCTCACTCTCTTGGGTCCGTGGATGTGAGAAATGATACCGCATGCGGCTCTTTCCATACTAACCATGGAGATTCCACATTTCATGAGACAAATAATAATAATGCCAAACGCGATTCAAGCATATCGGTCACGGGCATATATTTGGAGGTATGTTACCTCGCTGCAAAATCGTGCCCGACGGCGCAACCACGGTTCAACAGATTTTCACCATTTTTCTCCAATAACGTAGGCGAGTCGCGGTACAAATCCGTCTCCTCGAGCCCCTCACATGACCGCCGCTTGCTAACATCAGCAAACCCGATGACTAGAAACACGCAGTTCCCATTGTCACCATCCAAAACATGTTACATGTGTCAGAAAGTGTGCCTCTCACCTCGCAGATCTGTGCCCATTTTCCGCCCGTGCCCAGCAGCCTCTCCAGCAGGATGACGTCACGAGCGCCACTCTCTGCAGCAGAAGACGAGCGCGAACCAACACGCGTCGCGCAGCGCAGGGAAATAAAAAAAGGGGCGTGTGTGACGCTCACCGCAACGCGCAGAATGCATGCCCTACTTGTCCTGCTTGGAGTCGGGGTTTTAAGTAAGGTGACTGTGATTCAGCTTTTTTAGCAGTGCATTTACTATTGAAGATTTAAAACATTTATTGCAGATGGTTTTGACATCAAGAAGGTACGCCGCGCAGTGTAGACTACATTTTATGTTTTTTACAATTAGTCATACACTACTCATATAGATCAGAGAATTTCAAACTTTTTTTTTTTTTTTTTTTTAAATTGAGATTTATACATCATCTGAAAGCTGAATAAATAACTTTTGTTGTTGTTAGGATAGGACAATATTTGGCTGAGATACAAGTATTTGAAAAATCTGGAATCTGAGGGTGCAAAAAAGAGAGAGAGAGAAAATCTTGAGAAAACCTGTCAAAAATTTATCAAAAAATAAGTTTTCATATAGGCTACTTACGGTGGAAGTTTTACAAAATATATTCATGGAACATGATCTTTACCTAATATCCTAATGATTTTTGGCATAAAAGAAATATGGATAATTTGCACAATGTATTGTTGGCTATTGCGCTACCCGTGCGACTGCTTTTGTGGTCCAGGGTCACATTTGTATAAAGACCTATTTATACTGTGTGAAGAAAATATAAAATGCGATATTATAAAGACAAATGTAAATATTGGCTTTTCTATTGATATTACACTA
>SCHK01125882.1:0-17222 GCA_004124795.1 Poropuntius huangchuchieni
TAACCATTCATCAATGAAAGCATATTTATTAAGCTTTCAAATGATGTATAAATTCCAAAAATTGAACCTTATGACTGGTTTTGTGGTCCAGGGTCACATATGATGTGTTTACTTTGTAATAGGTGCATTAAAGCTAATATAATAATAGGTTTTTGATGTAATCAAGTCATTCGCTTTTCTTGGTCAGACTGACTGGCATAAACAGAGTGTGTCAGAATCAACATCTTAAAAATAAAAAGCATTTACAGACTCTAATAAATCCTGTCAGTCAACACTTTTGGTACACATAAAATCCTGTTGAGAAATTGATCAATTTCATTGGTCTCTCATTCCTCCATGTAGTAAAGTAGTATCTTTGTCATACCCTTCCTCATATATATATATAAGTTATATGCCTTCGAGAGACAATTTATTTTTGTTTTGAATGTTTTTTCCATCTACACATCAACCAAACATGCTGAATGATTTTCCACCAGAACTTGAGAGTGCGCAGCATCAGAGGGGCAGAATTTTTCAGTCGATCCTCAAAGAGAGTGTGTGGAAGCCAAAGCCAGAAGTTCATGTTTATTGACGGAGACAAAGCAGTCTCAGGGTCATATAGGTAAGTCTGGTCAACCCAGTTTATCAAGATTAGACATTATCAAGATTTAGTACATTCTATATAAATCAACAAATACATTCATTAAAGTGATTATTACAAATAAAAAGGTTTTCTTTACTTTCAGTTTCACATGGTATGCCTCTAGACTGGACAGGAACCTCATCACGGTTCTCACTGGCCAAGCAGTCGACACATTTGACACATTGTTTCAGGACATGTACGTGATGTCTAATGGAGTGTGTCTGAGCAAGATTAATCTGAGCAGTGAGCCTGAACCTGAATTCCTCCCTAAAGTAATACCCCCTCTACTCCCCTCAGCCACCACAGCACTCAAGCTCATTAACCCAAAATACACTCTTGTCTCCAACTGCGCTTTTACTACCAACAGACCTGCATCTGACCAAACAAGTGCCAAGAACAGCACTTCCAAGAATCAGACGGAAGTCATCAAACAAATTAAAGAGACGCCAGTGTTGCCACCGGTTCACCCGGGACTGCTCAACCTGGAAAAGGCGAACATGATCAATTATGTGCCGACCTGGCCCGATCCTGACCCACCGAGTGATGTCATTGGGTTCATTAACATACGAGACTCCAACAAGCCATTGCAAGCTCACCTAATGCGTTCAGAACTCTTTGAAGTGTCTCAAGCCATCCGATTCAAGGATCCTTTTCATAAGCCAAAGGAGTCTTTATCTCAGAGGGCTTGTCCTGGACCCATATCCCAAACTCCCTCTTATCCCGAAGCTCCAGCTCAGAAGCAAACATCAGGTGAAGTGCAGAAGAATTTAGATCAAAATCAACATCAAAGAAGCAGCCGGAGCGAGAATCTTATCTCATCTTTTGAGAAGCTGGAAACAGTGCATGTGCTTGCATGTAATAAAGTAAATAAAGAGGAGCTATGTGTGACGGGACAAGAGCTGAACTCTATATCTTTGCAGAGCAAAAACATTGCCAATCTGGTTTCATCTTTCGCTCAAGACGATACAGAAACAAAGCAAGCTCTGGATACTCTACAACCTCTGAAACGTCCTGCCCAAACCTCAGAGGATCTTGACTTGAAATCATCATCATCAGCGATGTCCAAGAAAAGTCATCATGACACTCCTTCTGCTAAGAAAAGCCAAGATGACCAAGTCATAAATGATGCTGCCACTCAAGACCACAGCAATACAAATCCAGACACAAACCTAAATGGCTGGAAAGGTACACAGACATCTAACTTTGACTCCAGCATCTCTTCATTGTCTGATGAATACTATGAGTGTTTTAGCCCTGTGGCTGACTTTAGGACTGTAGGAGATGTTTTTGTGCCTGAAAATACATCAGAATCTTCGCATAATTCAATCAAAAACAGTAAACAAGAGGACGAAGTTCATTGTTCAGATTTATCCCCCGCTCAAGACAGTACAGATTTGGATAATAAACAGACCTTGTCTATTCCAAAACTTTTAAAAACATCTTGCGGTATTGTTTTTAATTACTTATCTGCAGACTTCAAAACAACAACTGCAACTTCCAAAACCACCTCTGCCCAAAAAAGAGACGAAGGTATTCCTAATGGTTGCTTCAGATTCTCTTCAACCTCAGAGGAATACTTTGAGTGCAGTGATACAGTAGGTTTAAAGTCAGAGATTGATGGTATTGATCATGAAGTGAAACCAAGCTCACTGGAGACATTAAGCTCGAATGAACAACTACAAGTACTAGAGCCTGTCCTGGAAATTGAGAAACTATCTGAGCTGAGCAGCCAGAAAACAAAAGAAAATGATGAACCTAAAATGCATTTTGGACAGGAGCAGTCCGAATTTCAACAAATACTAGGTAAGGCAGCTGACCTGGCATTTTTAAAGTCTGAAGATAATACCCAAATTCGACTGGAAGTTAGGTCAGAGCCAGATGTAGAAAGCAAATCGATGAGTAACATTTCTCAAGAACATGAGATAAGTGAATCTCTGAAGGTTTTAGACATACAGTCCAAGGAAGAGTCTGTAGAGATAGCTGAGAAAGTTGAAAAAGCGCCAATGCAAGGCTTACAGTTTGAGGTAAGTCTAGATTTAGGCTGTGGGGAACCTGAAAAAGAGCCACTACAGGACATACACCTTGATGAAGATCTGGATTTATCATGTGAGGGAAAGTCTGTACTGTTGGCTGAGAAAGATTCAAATCCACAACCACAGGACTTAGAGTCTCAAGTAAGTCAAGATGTAAAGTGTGAGGGAAAATCTGTAAAGTTAGCTGCAAAAACTGGGGTAAGTCCAGATTTGATATGTAAGGGTCAATCTGTCCAGTTATCTGAGACTACTACTAAACCACCACTACATGACTCTCAGTTTGGGGAAAGTCCAGATTTAATGCTCACACCTTCAGAAGTGCATGTTATCCCACAGTCTGCAACAGACAATGAATTCAGGAGCTCAATACTGCAAGATAAAGCAGATGTAACTCCTGTAATTCCAGAGAAGACCAAGGTAACAAAGTCCATCGAGTTCCCTAAGAGTGAGGAACTGGAAAACCCATTAGCTGATTTAGATCCTGGATCAAATCATCCACTCAACCTAAAATCTGAAGAGCATGAAAATGAGCATTTAAAACTGCTGGATGATAAGGTCAGTCCAGCCGTGTTAAAGAGGAAATCTGAGGAGCACAATCCTCAAGAGAAAGTACCAGAACAGTTTGAAACCATTGAGTTGCTGATATTAGAGGATTCAGACTTGGGACCAGGATTGAGAAAAGAAACAAAAATGAGCACAACTAAGTCTATAGAAACAAAGACTATCGATAATAGAAAATCTAAAGAGAATAAGCTTGGTCATGATGCTTACAGTAGGCATAGAAAGCAAACATGTCACCCGACAGCTCTGACTGATGAGAAACAAGAAGGGGAACATATTTGTACAAATCAGATGAACAAGAACCTGCCAGAGGCGAAACCCAAGCTGGAGTGTCTGGTTAGGAAGGTAAAAATTTCTTACTGTACTACCAAAAACACAAAACTAGTTTTGAAAACTGGATTAAGAAAAATATCATTAACTAATGGTCTATTCTTCTTCCTAGCAACCACATCAAGCATCATCCAGAATTCCTATTCAAGCGAGAAGAGGGTTAACTAAGTTATCCATCAGCAAAGCAGACACGAGCAATCGTTCATTTGGGCTTCGAGCTCCTAAAGCTGGCATGCACAGAAACCCATTTGGAAAACCACTGGTGCAGAATAAGCCTAGCACTACATCATCTCCATCTCCTGAAAAATTGTCCCCTGGAGGAGTTGCTTCATTTAGGTCAACACAAAGACCCCCTTGCACAGTCCCTGCACCAAAGAGTCCTACGTCTCCCTCAAAACTGCCGCAGGCCCAGCTGATTGCTCCTAAGATCGGGCAGTCAGACCAGCCAAATTTTTCCAGGAAACGTTCTGCATCCTTAACAAAGTATAGTTGTTCTTCTCCTGGAATTTCCTGTCCAGCACAAGTAAAGAAGCAGGCGATTAAAGGGTCTCCGCCAAACAAGTAGAATAAGGCATCAAATTGTTGTATACTGATTTCATGAATGTAAAACAAAAGGCTAAAAGGCCACTGGGTTATTTTAGTATTTTTATTGAACTTTTATTGAACCATGTGAGTTGATCTCACATAAAACTATGCTTTATTTATTATATTTAGCCAGCAGAAAGTTAATACGGGATTAACATTTGATATTCCCAATACAAATAAGTTTTTCTAACTTATGAATGTGTCATGTAAATTGAAGGCACAGGCTTTTAGATAAAGCTTTATGATTGTCCTTAAAGCTGTTAATATGTAAATAATTATTTTTTTTTCCATTCAGCTTAATGTAAATGAATTGGTCTTATTAAATCATCACAGTTCACTATTTGCATAACATATTATTTCCTGATTCTTTTATGGGTTGACTTTGGCTAAATGGTAGAGTAAACGAAACACTGTCCACTCATTTAGATTAAGGTCAGAAACTCAAAGTCTTTTTTAGTTGAAGACTACAAACCCCCAGACTATGTGCTTGTAAAATTCCATTTATTGAATTATTAAACTAGACCTTCCAGGACAGAGTTCACTTGATTACAGCTGGACTTTATTCTTTTTTTTATTATTATGTAATGTTTTACCATTGTTGCTATTATCGGAAAAGCTTCTAACACAGGGGTGTCAAACTCAATTCCTGGAAGGCTGCAGTCCTGCAGAGTTTAGTTCCAACCCTGCTCCAACACACAAACCATATAGCTTTCAACTGAGCCTAAAGGACTTGATTAGTTGGATCAGGTGTGCCCTCCAGGAATTGAGTTTGACACCCTTGCTCTAAAGCCCTAAACACACTGCACGATTTTCGGCTGTCCTAGACGATAGATTGGCATTGTGAAACAATCGTGGGGAATCAGACATCACAGCGATTGTTTCACGATGCCAGTCTTTCATCTGGGACAGCCGAAAATCGTGCAGTGTGTCTCGGACTTTACAGAATTTAACTTTATCACACACCACACATTCTTTTTAAGTTATTTTTAAGTGGCTTGGGACTGTGTGCGATCTTGTGGTGTCATCAGCCAATCATATTTGTCATGATGTCATAATGTGATTCCAGAATTAATCACACATCATTTGCAGGTCAAGGGAAAAACTTGTGTCCCGTACTGTGCCCATTTGTACAGATGGCAGAATTCCAATTTCGTAAATGTAATAAATTATTATTTTTATTATTATTAACTATTTCTGATGGTGTTCTAGGGCCACTTTGACAGTTAAGACAATGTCTTCAGAACTGATGTGACCAATTGTGTGCCAAGGGGTAATTTTTTTCATTTTTTGATTCCATGTTAGACCAATTTAAGCTTTATGTAAACAACTAGATTATTAGTAAGAGATGAGATGTTAACGTTAACAGATAGCTTTCTCCAGGTAATATAGACCTTGTTGTAAACAAATTAAACATCAACAAGAGGGAATAATAGTTTAGACTTACATTGACTGATTTAAACTTTAATTTCAGGCAATCAAAATTTTCTCAGTAATTTGCTTTTGTTGACAGCTCTTCTCTCTCGCTGTCTCAAGGCAGACTACAGTGTTACAAAGTTTTAAAGCCATAGATCTAGGAACCTGTGCTGGGTGATTTACATGGAAGTTAGATTAGTGCTCTAAATGTCCTTCCAGTAATGTCTACATAAGTTTTATGCTTGCAGAGCAGGCAAATTAGGGTCATATCAGCAGCAGCAGCAACAAGCAAATTCACATAGTGAATGTGACAATGGGCCCATTTGAAATGTTTCATAAAGAAGAGCATCACCATGCCTCACACCCAAACTAAGAACGCTTTTAATTGTTTATGATCATAATGTGTTCCAGCCAGTTTAATGTGTTCTTCTATGCACAATGACGGGCAGTTACAATGTTTTTGATAATTCACCCACATTCATGTTCAAATCAACACTGATATAAAGCTAAATCTTTTATGTTCCACAGAACCCATAAAGTCATACAGCTTTGTAAACCCTGCCCAAAACACAATAGAAAATGTACTGGATGTAATGGTTATAATGGGAATTGTATTGGTTTTAAATGGAAACTATAATGGTGTATGTGATGGATTCTGTTGGTGGGATGTTAAATGCCCAAAACACACTACAAAAAGGAATTTTGTAATGGTTTTACTGGGGAAAAAAAAAGGTAATGGAAACAATTTGAATTTTTGTGATGGTTTCTACTGGGCTTCTATTGTTTGTTTTTGCAGGGAAAACATGAGGGTGAGTAAATAACGGCTAAATTTTCATTTTTGAATCATGTTTGGTTTGAGCAGGCATTTGTGGGCAACACATCGTTGATGTACTAAATACAGATATAGAGAACAATCTGCCCCGCTTTAGTTAAAAATATCTTATAAGAAGTATCTGCAGGAAAAAAAGAAATAGCAGAGGATTTTTACTTCCTTGTGAAACTAGCAGCAAGATTACTTAGGTCATACATCTTAAGCTTTTCATTGCGGTACTTTTCGCTGAAGCAGTCTTCGCCATATCCATGTCAGAAGTATATTCTGCCCTCAGGGTTCAAGAATCATTATGCAAACAGAAAGTCTTTATCTTCTAACTCACTGCAGCTTATCTGTGCCATTTAATGAAATGAATAAAACTGTAGGGAATATCTTTTAATAAACTTTAAAAACTCAAGACTCTTTATTTTCTTTTACTCTGACGAAACCGCATGAGAACAGTATGCTAATCGAAGTTAATACTAGATAAGGGGACTGCCAATCAAATTCACCAGCATAATTTATGTATTTGGAAAAGGATTTTCTCCAAGTCTGCTTGAAATACATTCAGGTTATACATTTTGTGACCATACTAGCATTCTGTGTACAGGTATTTGTACAGAAGTGCTTCGATCTGTGAAGTGTTGACTGCCCTCTGTTGGCTAATTTTTTGGTGAACTTTTAAACGTTTAAACCTAGCTTGACCAACGTTACCAAGATCTCAAAACCGGTGAACGGCATGTGCTTCAAATCTAAAATGGACTAGCATGGCACAACAAACTGGAAAATCTGGTTCTGACAACCTGGTTGTCAGTCTAACCTTAGCTGGCCCGAGAAAAGGGTGGATCATTAATTAAACAATGCACACATATGACATCAGATAGTCTTTAAGTTGTTTATTCATTGTCATCAAGTGCTGTGAATAAATACAAAATCCTGAAATATTAGTTACATAACAAAAACCCTGCATTTCATTTGAAAATGAGAAGTCAAGTTCTCAGAGGCAAGATATTTAGAAACCCTGGCCACTAGGACCACATTTATGAGGCAAATATGCTTCCATAGTCCTGTTATTGGCAAAAAAACAAAACAAATATAAGCTCTCACGTTGAAGTGTTAGTAGAAGAATCTAGCAGGAAAACATTCAAATCAAGCACATTAAGCTTTTAGATCTTAAGCGCTATATTGAAGTCTAAGAATGTACCTTGCCTCTAATTGGCCTTTAATTAAATAATTCATGTTTTTAACATCAGCACTACCCAGCATGAACACACAAATACACAGAAACAACTAGTGGCACAATAATTACATAAAGTCATGAGGCACTGACACTGATATGTCACAGCATAGATTTATGGTAACATTTTGTAATTGTTGGCCACACAGTGGAGTTGTTCATTCTTGAATTATTAAAAACAATATATAAAATAGAGCAGAGCTACGACTAAAAGAACTGAAGACACAATCCAGTGGTCCTTTTTTAAATATAGTACTTCAAATCTTAAATAAAAGTGCCAATATTTCTGATCAAGAGGTGGCGTATCCCTTACACTTCAAGCCTCTGAACGTTTTCACATCAGCATTTTAGGGCACTGAACTCATGTAACGTTGTAGAACATCTTGGTTCTCTGAGCACACAACTTTTCAAAATATTACACGTACAATAATTATAAGTTATAACGAGAGACAAAAAGAAAAACTGGTAATGACACAGGCAATAGGGACAGAAAAAGTCTTGACCTCGGTGCACATGTTATGACTGACTGTTAGTCATCCATGCCAATATTACGGAACAGGTAAGACATGGATTCTCCGTTGTGGATGCGACGAATGGCTTCTGACAGGATCATGCTGATATCCACCGTCTTGATCTTGGGACACTGGAGTTTTTGGATTTCGTGTGGAATGGTGTTGGTGACAACGACCTGTACAGAAAGACATCACAAAATCAGTACTCGTGACAACACACTCGTCATTCTCAACCTCAAATTAAAATGACGCTACGATGACCTCATCTATGGCGGACTCCTCTATTAGCCGAGGGGCATCTGAGGAGAGGATGCCGTGAGTGGCCATGACGAAGATCTTGTAAGCGCCTCTTTCTTTCAGAGTTTCGGCTGCTGCTAGAAAACTGTCAACGTCGTCAATGATGTCATCATTAAAAAAAAAAAAGAAAAAAAAAAAGACATTAATTGAATTAAATTAAATTCATTTAAATTAATTGAATTAAAATTGCAACTAGTTGCCAACATAGTTAACAAAAACGAAATTACAAATATTTTAATAAAAATAGAAAATAAAATCTCATTCTAAATATTAACAAAAACTATAATAGTAAATAAATGACACTACAACAATACTGTCCTGAAGATATATTTTGTAACAAAAATTGAACAAAAATAGAAAATGAAACCTTATTCTAAATATTATCAAAAACTCTAATAGTAAATCAATGACACTACAACAATACTGTCCTGAAGATATATTTTGTAACAAAAATTGAACAAAAATAGAAAATGAAACCTTATTCTAAATATTATCAAAAACTCTAATAGTAAATCAATGACACTACAACAATACTGTCCTGAAGATATTACGATCATCTTGAACTCACCACTATGATGGCAATTCGTCCACCTACATCTCCGACCACAGTTATTGGGGGTTTTTCTTTGGGAATTAGCACTGTGCAAGAAAAAAAAAAAAGATGACAGGGAATAGGATGGAGAACAGTAATAAAATAGTCTGAGTGAGTTTTTGGTGGTGAGATTCTTACATGGTATCTCTAGGCTTGGATGAATGGCGCCAATGTTTTTGACAGTGGGCGGGGAATGACGTCCATCCACCAGGTCCGATTCAGCATCCTGGGCTTCACCGTGGATCACAGCGATGCCCAGCCGCAACCTTTCAGCAAATGACTGGGCCCTGTGAAAGCAGATAAAGAAATGTTCAATGTTTTTTCCATGGAACTGTTTGACACTAACCAAGGCCATCCACAACCCCTAATAAATCAAGTGAAAGTTGAATAAACATAGACGCTATGTTAAGAACGTGTCTTAAGAACTAGTTTAAACTAGATAATAAGTCTCACTTTTCTGATTAAAATTGGGCAAATCTACATTTTTGTAACTGACTTTAAACAGTTAGAACTTGTCTTGAATCTAAAAGATCTTAAAAGGTTGTCCATTACATTAGATGGATAACCTTTTAAGATTAGTCTGTGCACAATCATAATGATAGAACCAACAATAAATAGAGCATTAGTCAGAGCAACAGTCAAAGGTCGTTTAAGATACTGTGTATCTGTCTAAATCTGAATTCTGCTGAAAGCATTACTCTAAATCCTGTCAATCAGATAGGAAGGAGCAGTTTCCAAATAATCAGTTGTTCTCAACTGTTCCAAGGTCCACTTTTGGCCAATACATATTGAAAAACCTTCATATGTAATCTGATATGGATTTCAGGCACTTCTGTTTTCTGTCAGACAGACATACAGATAAAAAATGATGTCTGTTTAATGCTGTACATCTTAATTTTTTTTGATAACACTTTACAATAATGTTCCATTTGTTAACATTAGTTACTAACAATGAAGAATACTTCTGAAGCATTTATTAATCTTAAAATTGATTGCAACAACTACATTATTAAAATCAAGTGTTATTTGATGGACCTGAGCTAACACTGACTAACAACAAACAGTTGTATTTTTATTAACTAATAGTAACTAAATGGTATGGCTCCATCATATATCTCTGATTTATTGATTGAGCACAATGTAACCAGAAAAATAAGTATTTGTTGTTTATTTATAAATCTAAATATACCGTATGTATGAATGTTTTATTTGCAGATGTTACATCAAAAATAAATGAAAAATTATTTAACTGCATTGAAAACACTGACACTAAAGTTTGTTTACAGACAAGTACAGTCAGTTTTTATCTGAAAAGTATGCTGCCACCATCAGGGCAACACACAGTGTCTACATAAAGGATACTGCAGTTTAGTGTCATAGTCCCGTTCAAAACAACGGCCTACCATGCCGTATATAGAGAAAACATACTCTGCTGGCACAAGGATACCGATAACCATCTGATAATCACAATTCTCATGAAGTTTCTCATTTACTTTCAAACTTAAAGCAGAATTTTATCCTGTGGGATGCATGACTGAAAAAGAACCAAATATACCAGTAAGAACTATAATATTGACAGTTGGAAGCCCACATCTCTCACCCACTCAACATCATGTTTGCACACTGGCGCCACCCAATGCATACAGTTATACCAATGAGATTTCAGTGAGGGATTTGGAGGAATTGTGGAAAAAACGATAATTCACTGGTGTTTACAGCAGGTAAAGGTGCGAATGTATTTTTATATATTCCCACTAAAAGAATGGATACTTGACTAGTCAATATTTCCTGCAAGTATCTATTCCTTATGTCTGTGGATCTTTCACTATTATTGTTTTAGTCAACATTGCTAAACTACTGACATGACATGCAAAGAAACATATGACTTCACCTTTTGGCTGATGCTGGAGATTTGGCCACTATTACAGCATTTCTGTAGTCAGGAATCTGTATGCAAAAAATCTCATTAATAAAAAAAATATGCACACATACTTAAAAAATCTTAAAGAAGATATAGGCATATACAACACGCTCATAATTATGTTCATTACTGACTAATGCAGATGACCTTCCATCAGAGCAGGAGAAAAAAAATATTATGAATAAAAAATGAATGCATAATCTTCAGCGGCGGAAATTATGCACAGAAATATCAACATCAGTTAAATCCAGCTTCTGTCCTGCTTTCTATTTTTAATCAAACGTAACTGGTGACATTCATAAAGTGAAACATGGACTGCCTTATAATTCAAACTGAAGGCTTTGAGAAGACAAACAGGAAGAACAACTATCTACAGGAAGTAGTTTATGCAAATGAGACCCAAGCAAGTTACGCATGGACCTACTTCTTCCTGGATGTACTGCAGCAGGAATGGTGAGGCCCGCAGATTGTCCACTGGAATGTTGAAGAAACCCTGGATTTCCTTTTGATGCAAATCCATTGTAATGAGATGAGTCAGACCTGCTCAAAGCCACAATGAACCAACAGACAAAGCAAATGAGCTGGAGGAATATAATTGGCCAGTATCCTTATAAAACAAAAAAGAGGGGACGATTATGTCTCTGAAGGACTCATTTACCTGCTTTACACATCATTGAGGCAAGTAGTTTAGAGACGATGGAGCCTCTCTTCCTCATTTTGCACTGCTTGCTGTAGGGGAAATAGGGAATGACGCCAATGATGTTTCGAGCACAGGACGTCCTGCAGGCATACACCATAATGAGCAGCTCCATGATGGTGGTGTTAACATCTCTGCAGATGAGAAGGAAACAACGGTTTTACAGACTGGGATTTAGGGAACCTAATTTGCATACATGGAGATTTGCACATTTAACATCAGTATTAATGTCAAACTGAGGGTTAATTTGCACAATTTGCATATTGGCTCTGAGGGGTTTGAGCTGTCAAAGAAAAGCAGGGCTCTAGAAGCAAAAAAGATGAGTTAGGAAATAAAATTTCATATATATTAAAAAAAAAAAAAAAAAAAAAAAAAAGCTGATTATGGTTCCAATGTCACTTTTAGTCAATTTAACTTTACAACAAGACTTCATGTTAAACATTTTTGCTTTAGTAAAATATCTGAATGTTTTTTAGAATGCCATTATTTATTACAAAATACAGTTATTACAAACAACAAAATAGTGGTATGAATATATGTTACTGTTATTTTTTTGTCTTGTTTATGAATTGAAGGGCTCTTACATCACAAGAGAAATTAATTACTCATCATGATGCCAGTCTTTAATTTCTTCAGGTGAACAAAAAGATTTTCAGAAAAATAATCTCTATGAGCCTATATAATGCCAGTCTATGGGACAAAAAGTTGATGCTTTAAAGACTGGAGCAGTGAGGAGCAACAATAATGTATGGTGTGTGGAAAATAATGTGTTTTATTAACCTTAAACAACCTAAACACATTGCATTACACCAAACACACAAAATAATGTTATTCTTAGCATCGTCATATGATCCCTTTAACTTTTGGTGGACCCATACACTTGCATTATATGGACTTATTTTTCAAAAAAATCTTTTTTTGCGTTCATTTAAAAGATAGTAAGTCATATATATCTGGGTTGGCATGAGGATGAGCAAACAATGAGACAATTTTCCTTTCTGGATAGAGTATCTCTTTAAGGCTTCTTACTTGGACACTGTTTGGATGATGAAAACATCTTTACCGCGCACAGACTCTTCGATTTGGACCCGTGTTTCTGTGAGAAAAGACATAAGACACAAGTTACTTTCATTTTTAGTTTGGTCCACAGTAAACATTTCACTTTACAAAACAGACTGGGTGTTTAAAAGTTTGCACAAGGACTTAACGTTGCATTGAATGCTGGGAGAATTCCACCACAGTGTCTGCATGTGGGAGTGCAAGCGTATCTCCATTTCAGAATACACAAGCATGACCCAAAACAAAGAGTGTCAGTTTAATTAGTCAACAGTAGCTCAGATCGCTGATCTGTTTTGTCTACTCTCTCCAGCATGGCATGCAAAGAATGAACAACCACTACAACAGCAGCCACAGCCACCGCTAGTGAAGATTAAACGATATGAAGATATTTAACGGAAAGTTGAAACAAAAACAGGCCTTCACCTCTGTTGGCTTCTTGATAGACCTGCACCTTTCCAAGCTCCACACCCAACCGCCTGCAAAAGAACATAAGTTCAAGGGAATATAATATATGCAAATATAACAGCTTAAACACACAAAAGATATCTTTAGTATTAGACACACATATTACAAGACATAAATACAGTTGTACAAAATCACATTTCAACCCAAAATCAAAACACAAAAATATTTATTTATTTTAACGCCATGGTTTCATCGCCATTCACAAAAATAAGAAATGTAATTTACATAAAGAAAACAAAGCCTAGTTACGTTAACAAATATTTATATTATTTAAATTAGTTATCATTGTGCTTTTTTAAATTAAAAATAATCTTAATTTAATTTTTTTTTTGTCATGTCAGCCGACGGTTTTCATGACAAGACAGTAAAGTCTGTTAAAAGCTTCATAATTAGAAATGGCAGTGTACATAATTTGAATGGTGGTGTACTTGCACTTACTTGATTTGCTGTTACCTAGCACTCAAAAGAATACAGTTGTTCTAGCTCAGTTGGAGAATGAATGTCTTTCCACTCTTTCCTAACTACCCAATATAACTGGCATGTTATACTGGACCTCCAGTGGCAACTTACTCGGCTATCCTCCTCCCCAGCTCTCTGCTGGAGGGGTTGGAGTTGGCCGTGAAGATGACCAGGCCTCCTTTGGCGGCACTCATGTCCTGTGGTTTGGTGTCTACCTCTAGGGACTCAGGCAGTGGCTCCCTGGGCACCCAGGCACTGCTGAGCCCTTCCTATCAACAGGACCACAGGCACACTGTTAGTTTAACACCAGACACTTCCTGCAAGAACAAAGGGAAGATGGCATGTTTACACACACGAACCAAGCAAGACTCGATGAGAAATGTGCTCAGGTGCAGACAGACATGATGACTAACTGGTGCTGACACACAGTTGCAACAGCATTAAAGTGACTTCTGAGTCTGCGCGATCGTGAATCACGATTCGTGACTGGTGCACTTAACCAGTCTGTCATGACAAACACAGTAAGCATTAATAACTCGAGATCCACGACACATTGAGGACTCACAGAAAACATGACTGGGGGGTAAGGTGTCACGTGAATGACCAAATGTAAGCAAAAACACATTATAATAAAAAGTTCACCCATTGCAATTGAATTGCTAAGCTAACTAATACCTTTATGCCATTGAAAATGGAAAAGATAAATACAGCTACACTCATGTCAGTATAATTTGTTTTATGGGTTTGATTTTGTAAACTAAAAATATTGCCAAATCTCACCAGTTTGATCTTTTAATCGATCCCTTCGCGTGGTTTACTGTATCACTTGCAACAGTGTGAACTTTGCTACCCTCGAGAAATATTCAAGATGGCCGCCAGAGGCACGGCTTTTCAAAATAAAAGTCCCTGCTTTGTGAAAAAGAAGTACACTTTGGCATACTTTTAAAGAGAGTAACAGAAATAATATATTTTAAAAATAAGTTTAATTTAATGCCATCAAAATACTCACTAATCCAAGGCACTCGTTGGGTGCGAGTGGATTTATGAGTATTTTGATGATACAAACAAATCTACAATTTTACATAATTTTGAATGTAAATTTAGTGCATTAAAATATATATATTTAAATGTATTATCGAATAACGTATTGCAATTATGTTCAAATTACATGTACTTTGGTATGTTAGTCACCACATCAAAATAAGCGTACTTAAAATGTAAAATTAGACATTATTATAAAGTGCGCTTTTTAAAAGTAGGCTTAGGCTTAAGTGGATTTATTTACTTACTTTTGTATTTCCTTTATATTATTCCCTGCGAGAAAATTGAGCCATTCTATGCATTGAATCAAAGCTGAGGACACATGATTCGAATGAGTGAGCCACACATCAACACCTAAAGGCCAGCTCCTACATTGCATGTTATCTCACTCACTCCTGATTTTTACAGTCTCTCTGTACTACCATCTAGTGCCAGATTATAATACATTTCCATTGTTGAACTGGTTCATGAAATTTAATTGAAACAGTTAGCTTCCTTACCCATATTGAGAAGGTGCCTCTATATCTGGAGAATTTAAATAACTGTGAATTAATGGTATACTCATACGAAACCTGCAGGGAATGGGAAATGAAAGCTATGAATCTCAAGAAAGCAACACACTGTTGCTGACTGTTTGCTAAATAAGTTCAATTGCAAAACCAAGGGTTGCAACTGTCACCACTAGCCACAAAAAAAGAACTGAAACTGCTTTATAAATGGAAGCAGCAACATTTCAGGGGTTAGTGGTAGTTAGTGTATTTCCAATAGAGCTCAAGAAATCCACACACAAGAACCCTAAGAAAAATATTTTAATAATGAAAGAGAATAATTTCTGGAAGCATTACACACTTGATTCCAGGATTTTGAGTTACAAAGAAGATAAAACTGAAAAATTAGAGCATAATTTATCTAAAATTTCTTCTTGTTTTGGGTTAATAAACATTTTGTTAAAGCAGGGTGTCAGTAGGTCAAATGTCAGATCAATCAAACTATTATTCATTTAAATCAGAACGTATTAGTCCAAATGGAATGTATTAAATACTTTCCAAACACAAAAATCTCTTTATCTTGCCCAAACACACATTCTCATTTGCTCATAAAGAGCAGAAATAATAATGAACTGGAAAGGAGACAGCTGCAGAAAGAGCGATTCCCAGACTGTCCCCTACGCTTGCTGCAGCCATGGCAAACTCTCTCTCACGCTTAGCGGTCTGTCAAAAAAACACAGCATAAGAAAATGCATTAAAGACCACTGACTTATACACGCTGATCTAAATCAAATAAACAAATGGCTTGAATGAGGTTCACGCACCTCCTCGCGGATGAAAAAGAAGGTATTTACGTAGGCTGCTCCTCCCAACAGGCCCTCATAGAGGACAATAATAAAAACCACCCATGGGTTTGGCAAAAACTGGTAGTATACAGCGAAAACCAAAAAAACTGCATTCAAACACTGGGAGAGAAAGAGCAGTCCATGTCATGAAGAGTTCTTTACTAGTGTATGATATTTACAGTTGTAATTTGCTTGTATTAGTTTATGTATTATCTTCAGGCTAAGATCTTACCTGTAAGAGAGACATAAGGAAAATTTTCCTGATCTTAAAACAGACAAGAGACGTGCGGGAAACAAACACACCAATCTGGTAAAGTGTCTGATACCTGCAGAGGAGAGATAATGAAGCACAACTGATATTGTTGACTTTTTTCCCCTCAAAGATTATGTATAATGGCTATATTACTAAGCCATAACTGCAGAATTGTACCTTGTTTTATCCTTTTAATAACTGTATTTTATTTTATCGTTCTAAACAATCTGTATCTATATTTTATGATTTCTTTCTTGTATAACTGTGGATGCTTTATTTTTTCTTTTAATGCCTCTGTAAAACTAAAATAGGGTTTAAAAATGAGTAAATAAAGAACCAGTTTATGTCAGTTCTTAAAACATCCTTCAATCTTCACAAGGACTTTTGATTGAGTAGGAACCTCTGAAAAATATACACTGCCAATGACCAGGGTTTTTTTCAGCTTTTGTGAGCATAAAAAAAGCTTAAGCTTGTGTATCCTACTGAACACAAAATTGTTAAAGGTAGTATCGTTCAAAGACATGAAGTCAGGAAGTGATGTGTCTTACCAGCGATACTGTCCTGCATGGGAGAGACGGGAGTCAGGGAAGTAGAGCAGCTCCAGCTAATTTTGGAGAAATGGATGGACAGATATTGATATTCAGTGATCACAGATTGTTCTATTGCTGTCTTGCTTATAATGACTTTTAACCAATCCTGTGAAAGAAAACACTCACCAGTCCCTGGTTAATAAAATACTCAGCAAAGTAAACCACACCAAGAGGAATAATAAACTTCAGCAGACCCTGAAAGAGATCACATGGGTAAGAACACACTGAAAGCCTACAGACTCAAAGAGGAAGTGCATTTTACAAAGGTGCAAACAAAACAATAAAACACACATACAATGCAATCAGTAACTCTATACAATTACACTACTATTATAGTATTTTATTTTATTTTTTTGAAAAAAAAAAAATCATCATGTGACAAATATGCATGTCATGTCAAAAATGTAATGC